>PVIW01014647.1:0-22549 GCA_004026585.1 Noctilio leporinus
TTCTCCAGTTCCATCCATGTTGTTGCAAAGGGTACAAGTTCCTTCTTTCTTTCTGCCATATAGAATTCCATTGTGTAAATGTACCAAAGTTTTTTGATCCAATCATCCACTGATGGGCACTTAGGCTGTTTCCAGCACCTGGCTATTGTAAATAGTGCCGCTATGAACATAGGTGTGCATAGGTTCTTATGAATTGGTGAAGAGACTGCTTTTAAAACACCCATGTGTGAGGTACTGTGCTGTACAATGGAGGTACTTTCCACTTTGTACTCTTACTATGTCCTCATTAAAAAATAAAACAATTAGGTTCATATAACCTGGATTAAAAAATCATATGGTTATAGAAAAAGGCCTATCCTTTAAACTCAATAAAATCTTTGTACAGCAGTTTTTAAAAAATGAATTACTGTACCTGATCACACAGATTTATTAACAAAAACAATTTAAAGTTATTTATTATCTTCTAGGCCTAGGCCATGCCTATTAAGGTTTTAAACAAGATTCTTTCAAATATCACCACATGGTTCACTAGGCCAGAGTGCATAACGATCATTTGTGCAACATTTAAAAATTGTTTATTTTTGTTTATATCCTTCCTGAACATTTCTTGTGAACTTTAATCATTTATAGAAGTTACATTCTATTATTTTTAACTAAACTTTTAATATATTGTAATTTTGAACTGAAATA
Source organism: Noctilio leporinus (assembly GCA_004026585.1). Taxonomy (NCBI): domain Eukaryota; kingdom Metazoa; phylum Chordata; class Mammalia; order Chiroptera; family Noctilionidae; genus Noctilio; species Noctilio leporinus. The sequence goes on from PVIW01014647.1 coordinate 691, forward strand.
AGAGTAATGAGGGAGGTATTATAACATTTTTAAATAAATTATGTAGATAACACTCTAAATTATCTCAACCTTCTCTATAGACCCAAATTCCTATTTCATTATTATTTTTCAGATGCACACATATTATTAAAATCCTAAATTGATACATATACAGGCAGATGCTATTTGTATTAAAAGTTTATGATGAAGAAGTAATTTACTTTGCTCTCCTGCAGCAAAGTAAACATTGCAGAAGATGGGCAAACGTGAGTGGTGACTGGTGAATGCATCTGGTCACAAACTCAGGTGCACATAAATGACACCTGTCCTCAGTCACTTTTGTTACTTCATGCTGGCATCTGCCGACTTGCTGGTTGTTGCATTAGCCCATCTGGTCTGTAGATCAGATTGGTGGCACATCAGTGGCAGCTGAATCTTCATCCTCCCCACTGTCAAAGCTGTTTGGCCCGTTCTTTCCTTACTACAGTGCCCCTCCAAAAGGCTTGGAAAAATACCTGGCTGTGCTCCCAAGCCTTGCTAGCAAGAGAAGAATTCTCTCAGGCTAGCTCAGACCTTTTTTGCCTAGACATGCAACATGCAATTCCTACCCACACCACACCATGTTGGATAAAGGGCTCCTTGAGGTCTTGTTGCCCCCCCGGGACTTGACTTGAGCTGGTGTTTAGACCGCCCACTAAGTTTCTATCAGGGTTTCCGTTGTTCTTCTCTTTCCTGGTATTTGGTCTCAGACGTTAGCCAGGGCACAGAGCCCATTCTCTGGGATTCATACCAATACTAACCATTTTGTAGGTGCCACTCACCCACCTTCCAGTTTGGAAAACCTGAATATTGTTTTCAGAAAGAATAAACAGTGGCTCTGACTGACTTTGCAACATGTATTTCTGAAGCTCAGAAGTGAAGTACTGACTTCTTTGTTCTGTGTTCTGCTATAATTAACAGGCCCACTGAGATCATGAATGCCTCTTGCCATAGCTATTTGAGAGGGTGGTGAGGAGGGAAGAGTGGGGTGAAAGGGTGGTTGGTTACTGGGATAATAGGAGGTCGATACAATGCAAAGGCTTAGTCTCAAACTCATAAGGGCAAGGAAAAGGACAAATAAATATGAGAATGGATATTTGGAGGGGAAGCTCTTAAATTATGTGGACTTTTTGAAATTAGGTGTCCTGTGGGGGTGAAAATGGCTCTACTTGAGAAGGAATAGGATTAAAGAATTAAATTCAGGCTAGAATAGAAACTCAGGTGAGAGTGAAAAAACTGCTAGTTAATTAACCAGTTTTGAAATGTATGTGTAATTTATTGTAATTTTCTTGATATAAGTTAAATTTTAGATTTTTAAAAATGTTATGAGGAATGAAATGTGCTGGACAAGAAAAGAATTCACTCACACTTTTACAGCCTGTTCTCTTCCATGGTGCTTGCAAAATTTTACCTCAGGAAAAACAAACAAACAAACAAACAAAACTGAGAACTTGTCCTCATCAACTTCTCCCTTCTTTATTGAAGATTTTCAATTGTAAACCTCAGATGCTGCCAAATAATATGAGAGGAAATTTTCTTTCTTTTTCTTAAGTTGATATTTTTATATTGTTACTAAAGTAATACTTGTGTTTTTGCTAGAAAATTATTTTACTACTAATAATGTAGTAAAATACAATCTAAATGTCTTTTCATGTTTTCAAATAGTACACATTATATCTTCAAGTACATCCTCTTTTTGGATTTAGATCGGATAGGAAATTATTTTAATGCAGATCATAAACAATGGACCGTTAATAGACTTTTTAAAGTTTAATAGTTTGGTTTGCTCACCAATCACTAAAATACTTGACTAATGCATAATTAACAGTAGTAGGAGTTTTCTAATGGAAATATTTATTTTAAATTAACTTATTGGAATGACATTAGTTAATAAAATTGTATAGGTTTCAGGTGTACAATTCCATAATAAATCATCAGTAGATTAATAGTAGTTTTTATTATCTTTGATATAAACCAATTATTTCATATTTCTCCCTTATTGGTTTCCTTGCCAACATCAACAAAGAACTGCTTGTTTGTAAACTCAGTCTGACAGAAATGTGTTTATTATGTTGTTGTTCTTTTGGCATAAGCTTCCAGGTTTCATCCTCAATATTTTAGCTTGTTTGCACAAGACTATAATACATGGTCTCAATACTGCAGCTCTTAATATTTGGAGAATTTGCTTTAATTTTCCATTATAGCTTTGACAATTTATAAAACAGAAAATGGCATTTTTGGACTTAGAGGTCCACCTTAGATAACGGTACATTCAAGAACTAGCGCGTGCACACACACACACACACACACACACACACACAAGCTACTGTGAAGAAGACAGTGAGTTACCTAATTCCTTTCCCAAATCTGGAAAGGGAAGTGCTTTCATCATCTTTTTCTTAGTCAGAATTTTGTTGCTTGATTTAACCTAACTGACATTTAATCTATGTACACTATTTGACTCAACTCCTTTTAGAGACAGACGCATAGCTGTATGATTACCATCTGTGTATGCTGTCATGTTTCAACTGTGAGGTGTGAGGGTTGCAAGTGTGAATTCCACCCCCTCATCAAATTACTGCAGAAACCTGTTATTACCTTAGTCTCTAGCCTCCAGCTGGAGACAAATGACTCTCTAGGTCACAGTGAATAACAATCATTTGTGCAGCTTTTACTACTCAGATTCTCAGGTGCTACCAACACTACTGAGTCAGAAACTCTGGAGGTAAAATCTGGGAATTTGCATTTTTAACAACTCTCCCAGGATTCTGAACTCTGGCTGTGTATTCTATTCTGGTTTTTATTCTTAAACTATTAAGAATAGTCCCTGCTGCCCAGACTTTCCTCTGGGCCCTCTTGGAACCCAGATGTGTGAGTACCAAATTCCCTACAAACCCTCTGTGTTTTATCAAACCCATCCTTCCAGTATTTGCCTCTATACAGAGGGAACCACTTTCCCTTTGGTCCACTAAAGTAGAGGCTGCCAACTCTCATACACCCCAACTATTGTGGTGATGAGTACAGCATGGCCCCTTCCCTATTATGCTTCCTGATCCTATGATCTCGTTTTAACATCCTCTCATCTCGGTGCCTCCACCTCCACCTCTGAAGACTGCAGGGACTTACAGCTTTCTCCTCATCAGTCAATACCAATCTCCAACTGATTTCTCCGTTTTTCTCCACTATATCATTACTTTTCCATGCTCTTCCAATCTTCCATTCCTCACCCAGCCCACTACATTCAGTTGCTGGCTCTTTTCATACTTGTACATATAAAAGTCATCAGGCAAGAATGCCATCATTTTCATAGCACTCAAACCATGTAAGTATCTTCATTTTTTTTTTTTTTTTTTTGCCATGGAATGAATGTCCCTTTAATGATGAAAAGCCATTTTTATTATCTATGTCTGGAACTCATGCTCTCTCCTTCTGTTAAAATTTCTCTTTTTCGATTCCCAATCACTGGTTCGATTCCCAGTCAGGGCACATAACCAGGTTGCAAGCCAGGTCTCCAGCCAGGTCCTTAGCAGGTGAAAGGCAACCATACATTGATGTTTCTCTCCCTTTCTTCCTCCCTCTCTTCCCTTCTGTCTAAAAATGATAAATGAAATTTTCAAAAATTAAAAAAGAAAGAATCATTCCTTATTATTCTTTTTTTCTCTTTTCCATTTAATCTCTCCTTACGAGTAGATTATTTGTCTCAGGTGTAAATATACTTTGTTATTTTCCATATTTAAAAATACTTCTCTTTCCTAGAGCTAGGTAAGGTGATTTTAAAGTTTGTGTGGGACAATAAACAAGGAAAAATATCTAAGGGAACTTTGAAAAAGGAAGAGCCATGAGGTTAAAACATACTATAAATCCTCAGCAATTAAAGCAGTGTTATATCAATGGAAAATGATCAGATGGTTAAAACAAAGACAAAAATTTAGTATATAAGAAAAGTAACATCAGGCCCTGGCTGGTAGCATAGTGGATAAGGTGCCGACCTGCAAACCCAAAGGTCGCTGGTTCGATGCCCCAGCCAGGGCACATAACTAGGTTGCAAGCCAGGTCTCCAGCAGGTCTGTGCTGGAGGCAGGTGACAGGCAACCATACATTGATGTTTCTCTATTTCTCTCCCTCTCTCCCTTCCTCTCTCTATGGAAATAATAAAGAAAAATATTAAAAAAGAAAAGAAAAGGAAAGTAACATCAATAGGACAAAAATACAATTTTTAAATAAATGGTCTTCAGGTAACAAGATTACCACCCAGAAAAAAGCTAAATTAATACCACACACTACATGTGAGAATAACCTTTAGATTCATGAAATATTTTAATGTAAAACAACCCTGTAACAACACAGAAATATAATTTCTTTATAATGTCAAATAGGTTAAAGCCTTTCCTGCTTAACTCAAAAGTCACAAAGCAAAGAGGAAAGATAAAAATATTTGATTTTATTAAAAGGAGGAGAGAAAAGGAATTGAAAAGGAAAGGAAAGAAAAAGGGAAGGAAGGAGGAGACAGAAAGACAATAGAGAGGAGGAGGAGGAGCGGCAAGATGGAGAGAGAAAAGAAGGGAGAAGAAAAAGTTCTGCTTGAGGAAAAAAATGACAAATAACAAATGAAAAAGCAGCGGAGGGCCTCTCTACAACTCACATCACAGATGAGAGGTAATGTCTTAAAGATCTCTTAGAAAAGTTATGTCACAGAAAAAAAATAGACACTGGCTATAAGGATGAATAGTTCGTGGAAAATAAAGTGTAAGCATGTCCAACTTTATTCATAATAACACGTACTGAAAGTATACTTAACTTCTATTTTTTTACTTATATTGGCAAAATTCAAAAACCACACAACAGTTGGCAAGGGAATAGGGAACTAGGTCCTCATCTGTTGCTGATAGGAATGTAAAATTATACAACCCCTCAAAAATCAGTTTAGCAATGCCTATCTACATTATAAAAACATCGACTAGCTATCTCATTTCTAGGAATGTATTCAACAGATGCATCTGGACATTTACAGAAAAAAAATGTTTACAAGGTCATTGGTCTGGGCGCAATCTAGAGTAGCTCAATTCTGGAAACAATCCAAGAGTTAATAGGGGGTCTGCTTAAGGTGCGCCAGATGCAGCAAAAACTACTATTAGGATGAGAAAGCTCCCCATATACTAATCTGGAAAAGTCTTCCATAGACATCATTAAATGGAAAACTCCAGGCATAGAATAGCATTTTATATGCTCACAATGGGCACAACAATAAGAATATATATATATACATTTACTTTACTTTTTACTTTATCTTCATAAAGAAACACTGAAAGTTCTCAGGAGAAATGAATAAAGTAAAAAGGGTTTATCAAGGGTTGGTGACAGGATGTAATCAAGACTTTTCAAGGTATCTTTTTATCTTGTCTTATTTATATATTGCTTTATTTCAATCAAGATGGTTTACTTAAAACAAGATAGAAATAACACATTTACATTCTCTTTTGACTCCACATACCCCTCAAGGTCTTTTTCTGTCCCTGTTTAACACAAAATTTCATAAAAGATTTATCTCCATTTTCTTACCTATCATTCACTCTTCAACCTGTTTGAATCTCTCTGCTGCCTCCCATGAGTCAAAAACTACTCTTATGTTTACAGATTTTATTTATTATTTTTTAGAGAGAGGGGTAGGGAGAGAGGCATAGAGGGAGAGAAACATCAATGAGTGGTTGCCTTTCACCTGCCTCCCGCTATGGATCCAGCTGGAGACTTGGCTTGCAGTCTAATTATGTGCCTGGCTAGGGAATCCAACTAGTGACCTTTGGGGTCGCAGGCTGGCACCTTATCCAATATGCCACCAGCTGGGGCTTAAAAACTACTCTTGCTGGCACCCATTTTGGCAAACCCGTATGACACTTCTTTCTAGCTTTGTCTTTGTAGATCAATCAGCACCATTCTACACTGCTGACTATACCCTTGATAAATCTGTGACACTATAGTGCTAATTTATCTCCTACTTCTGTCATCACCCTGTGTTTCTACTTCTACCTTAGCTCTAACTGCAGTTTCCCTCACACACTGGTCCTAGGCTCTTTGGGCTGGTCACTTTTCTTTTGCTACTAGGAGGTATCCTCAGACTTTTTAACTCTAAGTATCATATTTATATGGCAATTCCCAAATTTTATCTCTAACTCAGGCCAACCAATGAATCACATGTTCACAACTTCATGTATGTACTTGACTATCTGTGGATATCTCAGTGTTCATCCAAATAAAACAGAACAAATTCCCACTATTCTCACCACCCAGATACTTCTTTTTTTTTTTAATAAAGATTTTATTTATTATTTCCAGAGAGAGAGAGAGACAGAGAGGGAAAAGAATTTCAATGTACGGTTGCCTTTTACCTGCCTCCAGCCACAGACCTGGCTTGCAACCTGATTATGTGCCCTGGCTGGGGAATCGAACCAGCGACCTTTGGGTTCACAGGCTGGCTCCTTATCCACTGTGCTACCAGCCAGGGCCCCAAATACTTCTTGTTCCTCAGTTACCTTCATTTCAGTAAATAAAATCATTATTGACTTAGATGTTGAAATAGAATCCTAACAGGTAATTCACTCCCTTTCCCTTAACTCCTTATTCAATCTATCATTAAATATAGTCAGTTATACATAGAGACTATATCTTAAATCTGTGTACTTTTCTCTTATCAACACTCCAACCTTATCTTTTGCCTGCACCAAAATAATAGTGTAGCACTTAGGGTTCTCCAAAGAAACAGAATCAATTAGCTACAAATACAGAGATATACATATATACAGATTTATATCTAGATATACATCATGTATCTATCTTTAAAGGAATTGAATCATATGATTTTAAGGGCTGGCAAGTCAGAAATCCCTAGCACAGACTGGCAGGTTAGAAACCTAAGCAGGATTTCTGTATGACAGTCTTGAGGCAGAATTCTTCCTCTAAGAAATCTCTTCTTGCTCTTTAGGCCTTCACATGATTGGCTAAGGCCTGTCCACATCTCTTAATATCAACTGATTGTAAACTTAATCACGTCTATGAAATACATTCACACCTACACTAGCGTTTGCCAAACTGCACTCCATAGCCTACCAAAATTGACACAAAACCATAAAAATCACCAAAACATGTAGTTCTAACTAGTTTCTTATTTCCCAATCTGATTCCCACACAGCAGTTGGCGTAATCTTTCTAACAGTGTCTCTACCATGATTAAACTATTTCCATTGCATCTCACTGCACTTGAAATAAAATCCAAACACTTTGCCTACTGGTTTTCTCCTCTGCATTTACTAAGCTCAAACCATTGGGAATACTAGTCTCCATTCTGTTAATCCAACACACCAAATTCTCCCCTGTATTACGGCCTCTGCATATACGTTTCAGATGTGTGATACATACTTGCTAATGAATAAATAATAAATAATAATCTCCTCTATGGAAGATAGCTTACTTTGTTTAGAGTCATTTGTGTGCTTCCAGCTTGAAGCAAACACTGATGCCTGCTGTTTCCTGATTGAGATGTGTCTATTACACTATCCTTGTAATACACTACCAGTTAGCTACTCACAGACTGGTCACACTCAAAAACCTTTCTACTTCTTATCTTAGTGTTATTAGCTGTTATTTTCTAGTCTGTTCTTTCCATGTATTATTAGTGGTTTCTACAGCTCTATTGGATTTTATCATGAATTTGATCCCATTTGTATATCTTGAAAAATGACTAAATCCTTTGGGCTTACCAGTTCTCCTGCTTTGTAGTTTCATAATTTTATATTTCTTCTACCATTTCATGTGTTTAAGATAAGGGAGACAGGAGTGCATGCATTTAGTCAGTCAGTCTCCTTTGACTGGAAGTTTACAATTAAAAACATCAGCACAGAACCTCAAAACACACATTAATGAAGATGATTTTATTGAGTTATAGGACAGGGCACATAAAAATTTAATATTTGAGTAAAATTTAATCATGTACTCAAAACTAGAAACTTTAAATATTAATACAACATTTATTTAGTATCTAAACATTCCCCATTTATTATTTAAAAGTTTTGTGATTAAGGCAAATATTTAGTTATGCACTAAATCCCCAAATAGGTAAAAAGTATAATCAACTAAAGTTTATTATTAAAACAAATTAAAGTTCTTAATTAAAGATTAGCTGTTGCATAATAAGAAAAAACAGCACATGCTTAACAAATGTTAGTTCCTTTCCTTCATTTCACACCACGAGCCATGTACTATCCTCTCATTTCTCCTAAGAAAGCTTATGAAAATGCAATAGGTAAAAAATTTTAAAGTCTGATCTCACCTAGCATTATTTGATCATAAAGTTCTTTGGTCAATGGAACATAAGTTTTTTTCAAGTTGTCCATGAAGTAAAGTGGATCAGAAATTTTCAGTGGACTAAATCCTTCTTGCACCAACAGAAACTTCTTTGGTTTGAATGTCCCTGTCATTTCCATCTTTTCCTATAAAGCAATTACCAAGATTAGAAGAATGGTTTAATATTATTTATAATATATAAAAGTAACATATTTAATAATACAGCTATAATATTGAGTTATAACATTTTCATACCCAATGGCCACCTCTATGTACTACTAGTAATTTAACATCAGAAATAAAAAATGCCCTTGAGAATATTTAAATATTTAGCTTGATTTATCTGTGAACTTTATTCAATATATAAAAATTATGAACGTAGTCAATAACTGATTACAACTGATTATAAATATGTCTAAGACACAGGCTTAGATCTTCAATTCAATATCAATACAAAATTATGTACAAAGAATGTTATTAGGCACCAAGAAAATAAAAAATGTAAAGGACAGCAATCTATTGCATAAGGCAGAATACTATATGAACCAGAGTAAAGAATGATTTAAAACTTGAGCTTCAAACTATGCACTGAGGTGACTGTGGTACTTCAGTGAATTTCCAGGTTCTCCACAGAATATTTTAAATGTTCAAAATAAATCCAGTGACATCTGTCAGTCACCACTTGAAAACTAGCTTAGTATTAACTTTGTGTTACATTCTTTCCAATCATGTCAAACAGAGTTCTCAACAGAGTTGTGGTAAAAACTAATCGAGCCCCAGATCAATGTGGACATGGAGTAAGGCTGACCCTGTTCAATCCAATTCCAAGGTTTGAAGAGTTGTGTAATATTCAACGTACACAGCTTTAGCACTGTGGTTATTTAAAAATGAAATCAAAGCCCTGGCTGGTAGCATAGTGGTTAAGGCGCCGGCCTGTGAACCCAAAGGTCGCAGGTTCGATTCCCCAGCCAGGGCACATAACCAGGTTGCAAACCAGGTCTCCAGTCAGGTCTGTGGCTGGAGGCAGGTGAAAGGCAACCATACATTGATGTCTCTCTCCCTCTTTGCTTCTCTCCCTTCCTCTCTTTCTAAAAATAATTAAATAAAATCTTAAAAAAAAAAAAAAATTGTATACCTGAAACCTATGTAATTAACCACTGTCACTTCAATAAATTAAAAAAAAAAAAAAAAAAAAATGAAATCAAAGCAGCTTTCTTTCCATTTATATGCATTATGTTTTCAAATGGCAATTTGTTAGACTTGTACTTTTTAATTTGTTTTGACCCAAGAGTGTTATAATTACTGAGACACTAAAGATGCCATGAATCTAGAAAATTGAAGAATCTCTGCTTTAAGGGATTTAAAGGAGATGAGAGTGGGTCTCTCTGTGACAGTTTCAAGCATGGTGAAGCAACCTGGTTTTAAATCAGATGACATGTATTGGTCCATGTAAAGTTCTATGGCTAACTTGGTCATTTTGATTTATTCTTTTGGACTAATTCTGGAGTCTATTTCTCTTAGAAACTCCTTCCCTAATTCCATCTCTTCTCATTCCTCTCCCACCCAACACTGTCATCACAGAGTTAGATGTGACTGGGTAGAAACACATATTTTAAAACATTTTTATTCCTCAATTAGCTTATATTTAACATTATTTTGTACTGGTTTCAGGTGTATAGTATAGTGGTTAGACAACCATATACTTTATGAAGTCAGACCACTTATATTTCAAGTACCTATCTATTATTACAGTTATTACAGTATTATTGACTATATTCTCTACGTGCTGTACTTTATATCCCCATGACTGCTTTGTAACTACCAGTTTGTAATTGGTAAGGGATTTTTTATCCCTTCATCTTTTCAAGCCAACTAATGCCTAATGCCCCTATCCTCTTGCAAACATCACTCTGATCTCTGTATCTGTAATATCTATTTTATTTGTTTGCTTATTTTGGTCTTTAGATTCCATATATAAGTAAAATCATATGGTATTTGTCTTTCTCTGTGTGATGGATTTTTTCTGTTCATTGCAGTGCTATTTACAATAGTCAAGAGATGGAAGTAATTCAAGTGCCCATCAACAGAGGAGAAAATAAAAAAGTGGTGATATATATATATATATATATATATATATATATATATATATACAATGGAATATTAGCCATAAAACAAATGAAATCTCACCATTTGCAACAACATGGAAGGACCTAGAAGATATCATGCTAAGTGAAACACATATTCCTTTTCTCTTTTGAAAGAAAATTAGAAGCTCCCTGTATTTATATAATTTGATGGTCTGGCTTAAAAAAATTAGTATGTCAGGTAAATTTCCCCAGGTTAGGTAATTTTCATCAAAATAGCACTTTTAAAGGTGTCATAAGGTTCCATACATATAGGAACCCCATGTATCTGAGGGAGTCAGAAACACCATGTACATGAGAGTTATAGAGACAAAAAGTTAAAATGAGGTATATATAACATTCTGAGCTAAGGATGAGGTAAGTAAGGTGCACTGTAGAGTTTCTTTGAAAAGGGGGAAAGACCCAATGATGGGACAGCTAAAGACTCTAAGAGAGCCAATGAAAAGAAAGCTGCATTCAAAAGAAAATACCAAGAATTCTACTTAAATTATGGGTTCATTTTAACAGGTGATTCACATTCTCCACTATGTATAATATGTAGTAACCAGCTATGCAATGAAGCCATGAAACCTTCAAAACAGCTTTGCCACATGAAGACCAAGAACCCTACATTAAAAGACAATCATCTGGAGTTTTTCAAAAGAAAAAATGTGAATATGAAGAACAGAAGCAATTATTGAAGGCCGCCACTTCATCAAATGTGTCTGCACTGAGAGCATCATCTTAGTGGCTCACCGCGTTGCTAAAGCTAAGGAGCCCTTTACTGTTGGTGAAGAGAGGACCTGGCTTGCTGCTAAGGACACTTGTCAGGAACTTTAAGGAGAGGTTGCAGTTCAGAAGGTGGCACTTGCTCCTCCTTCAGCTAGCACCATAACTAGACGAACTGATGAAGTAGCAGCGGATACTGACACACAATTGTTAGAGAGGATTAATGAGTCCCCGTGGTACACAATCCAGGCTGACGCGTCTAATGATGTTAATTAAATAGTCTACCAGTGTTGACAACAAGGCAACCATGCTTGTTTCTGTGTGATGAATTTTTCAGGAGGATGTGCATGAGGATATGTATGTGGTGTTGCCAACCAACACCACAGCTGCAGGACTATTCAAATGTTTGAATTATTACATATTATGAAACCTGAATTGGTCATTTTGTGTCAGTAGATGCACAGACGGAGTGGCTGCCATGACTGGATGGCTTTCTGGTTTCACTACTGGGGTCACAGAGGCTGCTTCGGGATGTGAGTCTACGCACTGTGACATCCATAGAACAATGCTGTCTAGGCAAAAAATGTCACCTGAACTTAACAGTGTTTTACAGGATGTAATTAAAATTGTCAACCACATTAAAATACATGCCCTTAACTCATCTGTTTGCGTAGCTCTGTGGCGAGATGGATGCAGAGCGCACACACCTTCTCTTTTACACAGAAGCGAAGTGGCTTTCTAAAGGTAGATCACGGGCCAGAGTTTTTGAGTTACAAAAGCCACTCCACACATTTCATTTAGAAAAACAGTTACCACTGGCAGGCAGCTCATTTCAGTGACACAGAACAGGTTGCAAAATTGTTTACTTGTGTGACATACTCAACCTACTCAATCTGTCACTTCATGGGAGAATGACAACTTGTGCCCAAGTCAGCAGATAAAGTGGCTGCATTCAAGGCCAAACTGGAATTATGGGGTGATGAGTGAACATGGGATTTCTGACATGTTTCAAACATTAGCAGAGATTTTGAAAGACACCAAGCCAGGGCCTTCTTTGCCCCAAGCTGATGCATGGTTGCCCACCTCAGTTTTCCAGAGTTTGAGAATTAAGTGTTCGCTTTGGCAACACATACTAAAAAAGAGTTTGAGCATTACCTCTCAACCACAAAAGATTCCTGAACGGGGAAGGAATGGACTTGCCAGGTGAATCAACTTTGTCCATGCCAGAAGAAGATCAACTGCTTGAGACCATAAATGACACTGGCCTTAAAAGTATGTTTGAGACAATGTCAAATTTCCATACATTCTGGATTAGAGTCAAGAAGGAATATCCTGAGAGTGCTCCCAAAGCATGGGAAAGCCTGCTTCCATTTCCAACATCATATCTTTGTGGAGTAGGGTTTTCTGCTGTGACAGCAACCAAATCAAGACTACCAAGTGGACTGGATAGGCAAACACTTCTGGTGTCCCTGGCTCCTGTCACTTCCAGATGGGACCATCTAGTTGCAGGTAAATAAGCTCAGGTTTCCCACTAATTGTGCATTATGATGAGTTGTATAATTATTTCATTATATATTACAATGCCCAACAAATGTAATGCACTTGAATCATTATGAAACCATCCATTCCTCCCCCCAGTCCATGGAAAAATTATTTTTCATGAAACTGGTCTCTGGTGTCGAAAAGGTTGGCGTCTGCTGCGACAAACAATGTATTTTAACTGAGTAAGATGTTAAGGAATAAAAGAATAATTTAAACATCTTCCCTTAGGGCTACTTAAAAATTCATATTGTTAATAGGAAGAAATATTTTGGCATAAGACTAAATCAGTCTTATAAAATTTTTGAAAATATTTTAGTCTTGTTAAACACTAAAAGCACTTTGGTGCATAACTGTTAGGTTTATTGCAGTATTTGCTATAGTTGGCATAATGCATGACACTTAATTGGCAGTCAAAATATTTATTTAATAAATGAGTTATAATCTTATATAAGCAAAAGAATAGGTTACTTCTGACAAAATGAATAAAATGACTATCTCATTAAAAATCTGAGTAGCACAAATTTCAAAGGGCCAAAAAAAGTGTCTGAGAGTCTTCAGCTGTCTCATCATTGGGTCTTTCCCCCTTTTCAAAGAAACTCTATGGTGATGTTACTCATTTTGGCTACGGTTAGCACGTGGGCTTACCAACACTGACTGAGACAAGCAGGTAGTGCAGGAATGAGGTGCAGATGAAAGTGGTAAATCAAATAATGGACAGATCATGCATAGACTAAAGTAAGTGTCAGATTCTGACTTAAAGCCACCAGATGCTGCTTCACTGTCACTTGCCACTCACTGAGAAGGTTTTGACATGAGTCTACAGGCAATTGGTTTATTTTGGTCTCTGTGCAGTCAGACCTCTCTGCTGATGATAATCTGTATTTGCAGTCGCTCCCCAGCCCCAGCATCACCACCTTAGCTCCACCTGAGATCATCAGGCATTAGATTCTCATAAGGAGCATGTGTCCTAGACCCTTCACATGGGCAGTTCATAGTAGGGTTTGTGCTCCTATGGGAATCTAATGCTGCCGCTGATCTGACAGGAGGTGGCGTTCAGGCAATAATGAGAGTGATGGGGAGCTGCTGTAAATACTGATGAAGCTTCACTGGCTCTCCCAGTGCTCACCTCCTGCTGGGTGGCCTGGTTCATACCGGGCCATGGACACCAGTCCGTAGCCCTGGGGTTAGGAACCCCTGGTTTCTCTAGTGGGATAGGGAGGGGCAGCAGGGAGCTGGGGGGTGTTTAGAAAAGGACAACATGAAGGATCCTCATGCTGCTGAAATTGTTCATATCTGGACTATGGTCAATGATGCATGAAGCTACAGAGCTCATAAAAGTGTGTAGAACTTAATATCAAAGGAGTTAAGAACAAGCCTCCCCAAGATGTGCTACTTAGGTATGTGAATTATTTTCAAGGCAATCAGGACCCTGAGGGCTCATAAGAAACTTTTACCTCTCCCTTAAATACTTTAAATTAGGAAGTTATCATCGGAAATATCAGAAATATGATCACTTATTTTATGACCTAGCTAAATAGCAGGGCAAACTTCTGAGCACCTGTTGTTATTGTCCTATAAATGACCTTTCTCTTCTTTGAAGCCACAATGCATCTTACTTACCTCATCCTTAGCTCAGAATGCCATATATACCTCCTTTTAACTTTTTGTCTCTAAAGCTCTCACATGGTGTCTCTGACTCCCTCAGGTACGTGGGGTTCCTATATGTATGTATGTAATTAAGTTTGGTTATTTTCCCTTGTTAATCTGTCTCATGTTAATTTATTTGACCAGTTGGAAAAACCTAGAATAGAGGAAAATTTCTCCCTCCTCAACAATGCACACACACCAGTATAAGTAAAACAGAGAAAAGTTTAAAAAGATGAATAAATGGTTTCAATGTCAGTATCTTAGCTGTAATAGTTTTGAAAAATGTTACCATTGGAGAAAACTGAGGAAAGGGTACACAGGCTCTCCGTATTTCTTACAAATGCATGTGAATCTACAATTATCTAAAATCATTTTCAATTAAAAGTGTATTCCTTCTGCTTCCTATTTACTTTTAGTATTTCAGATGTTTGTTATGAAAATAATCTGAGATGATGTATGTAAAAGCTCTTACAATAAGATATTATATAAATAAAGTATGTATTTCTGACAGTTCAGATGATGTCTCCCATTGGCCAAGCAATGACTTGGTTATGAGAATTGCTCAGCAAATGCTTTCAAAATAAATACAATAGCTCTATTAGCGATCTGATAGCAATATGACAAATGTACTTGGAAAAACTGTGACTGGATGTTAAGAGATGAGAGTACTATCTTTGGATAATTATGTTTGAAGAACAACATTTAATAAATGAATGGCTGAAGAAATGAGCAAGCAAAGTTACCAGTATCTGAGTAAATCTGTCCTATTTTCATTGTGTGTTAGTCTAATAATGTAAAATGAGAGAAAGCTCAACTCTCAAAACAAATTTCAGAATTTCTCCAAAATATAAAGTCCCAGAGGGGTGTTGGACAGAATGATGATAAAAATTAAAAGCAAAATAAAGCCAATGGCCTTTAGGTTCTGTACACATCCTACAGATACTTTGATGTCAGCTTGGTGGAACCTAATTTTAGTCACACAGCACAAAATGTCTTCCTAAGGCATGTGTAAGATGTGGGTTTTGGCCTGTCACCATCTCTGGGACCATCATTTTTGCTCTGAGATCTTGACTGAAGAGGAAGACAGCAATTTAAATTAGGACAAAGGCAAAGACATCCTAGCATTTCATCATCATGCTCCACTTTCTGTAATTAGGGTTTCAAATATTGCATAAATTAGCATCCCGAGGCTGTTCACTGCTCTTGAAATTCTCTAGTATAAATAAATTGCACATATTAGCTAAAGGATAAAATTTTATTTCGTAATTAAACCATCTCCTGGATTCTTGGTTTTAAATCTGATGGGTAGATAAAATGACCTTAATTCTTAAAATTCAGACAGCAAAATTACCTGAATTCTTAAAAAGCGCGGGCAGGCATAAGCTGGTAGAAATGTTACAACTTGTTTATAAACTCTTTCCAAGTCTAAAGATTTATTTGGTTTTAAAATAATAGAGGCCATTCCTGCTTTCCCTTCACAATCTGAAAAGAAAAAGAAGTTTGAAATAGAGTCCATTTTATAAGTACCAGGTGAATTTTTGAAACAGTACTGTTCAATTGCATACTAATTGCTATAAAGGGAGATGTTAAACCATTGTAGTAAAGACAATGCAACAGTAGCATAAATGAATGGGTCCTTCCCTGAGCACATGATTAACTCTCCAGAAATAATTTAGGAGCAGGGAAGGCAGAGTCTATCTCTAACTGTCTACACTTCAAAAATGAAACATATGGAATGGAAAATACCATAAATGACCCATAATTTGCTTCTTACCACCATTAATATAAAATATGAAGAGGAAAAGTTTATTTAAAATAAATATATCCCAGAGAAATGTCCATAATAAGTATAAATGTAAAAAATAAAAAGCATATTTTCAAGGTCAGAAACTAACTGCTTCTCAGGCCACCTGTGACCATTGCAGGGAATTAGCATCACCTGTAGCGTGTCTCCAGTACCCAGTGGCTGGCAGGCTGAATAAACACGCCCTTCCTCTGCTCCCCTACCCACACTCTCACCCCCATCCCCCTGTCCTCATGCACTTACAAACATTAGTTGGAAAATATTGTCATTAGATTAAAAAAAAAAAAAACAAGACAGTGGAGAGGAATCTTGTTATTTTATGTTTGTCACTTTTATTTGCCATTTCCACCATCATGAATACAATACTTACAGGCAGGTTCATAAAGGTAAATGAGGCCAATTTTTAAATAAATAATTTTTAAAAGATTCAACTTAACTACAAGTCAGTGTTTTTAAACATTTAAACTAGAACATGTTTCTGTTTAGAGGCATGTATAAACTTTAAAAGTCACAAAGAGAAAAATAACCCACTATTGAAAAGCTGCAACTATGGTCAAACAGTAAGTCACTGACTAGTTTTTATACTCTGCTTAAAAACACACACATATATATTAAAATTCAATAAGGAAAAAAAAACTAACCCACACTAAAATAAAAAGCAAAATCAGTAAAAATTCACTGGGTACTTTGCCCCTGTAGGGCATTATTTGCAATGACAAGGTGAAGATAAATATCTAAAAACCAAAATGTTGAGTTCATAAGGTCATTGCAAAACTAAAGAAGTTGGCACATTCTTTCTGAGAATTCTTTTAAAATCTGAAATATATTCCTACCTGGCACAGCCACACCATAGACGTTTGTTTCTTGTATGAAATCCAACACTCCAATAACATCAGCAACCTCAGTGGTTGCAATGTTTTCCCCTTTCCATCTAAATAAAAAAGAAGTTGCATTCAGTACACCTATATTTGGAGAACTGGCCTCTATGCAAGCATCTAGTAACTAAAAATAATAGCAGTTTTCAAGACAAAAGGCATTTAATAAATGATTTACTGTGTTATTAGTTTTATTTTATTTGTTTATAGAGAGAGGGGAAGGGAGGGAGAAAGAGAGGGAGAGAAACACTGATGTGAAAACATAAACATTGGTTGCCTCTAGTCCATTCCTCCTGGGCAGGAACTGACAACCTTTCCCATTGTGGGGTGATGCCCAACTGAGCCACACCAGCCAGGGCCAAAAGACATTCATTGTTAATGATGTACTTGGTTGATAAGTCAACAAAGTCAATTTTTTAGTTAAAACTACTTTATATCTTATTGGCATAAGATGCTTACTATAAGATGTTTTTAATAATGTCATAAAAATAAAATGATAATCCCTCTTTATTTTGTAATACAATAACAAATTGAGTTATTATATTATTGAACAGTTGAGTACAAAATGTTTCCTATATCTACTGACAAAAAAGAAAAAATAAAGGAAAGCCTTTCTTGTACTGAACCCCTTTAATTTCTACAGATTAATCCCTTTGGCTCTTTTAATGAATATGAATAGATATTTTAATTTAAATGATTTTTCATAAAATAAGCTCCTAACATGGTATAAGAAGTAGGATGTATATAAACATAATTCATTTATTCATACAAGCATTTTTGAGTGTCTGCTGTCTGTCCTTCATTGTTCTGTACTCATTGATTTGTCAAGTATAATTTTGAAGTCTAAAATAATTTTTAGTAATTAAAAAAGAAAATCAAAGACACATTTCGCCAATTCATTATTTTTATCACTAGGTCAAGAATTAGACCATATTTGACCAAACTGGTTTTGTTCTAACCCTACCATTTAGACTTCATGTCTGGCTACTTATTTCATATTCTTAAAAAAAAAAGGGGGGGGACTTACTAATTTGGACCAAATGGAGTCATTAAAATAATTATAAAAATTGACACCAAAATTTAACTTATGCTTCAATCTAGAAACAGATGACTGATGGATTTTTAAAACAGGGAGACATGTTTGAAAAAAAGGCTGTGTCTGCCCTGAAGAGGAAGAGCCCGTGTCTGAAATGTTGCCCACAGGCCTTGCTGTGAGCAGGGTTCACGAATAGGCAGTGAAACTGATAATGCCTCATACCTGAAAGTGTCTCCAATTCGGTCCCAAAAATAAAGGAAATTCTCCTGATCTTGGACCATTAAATCTCCTGTGTTAAAGTAAACATCTCCCTTTTTAAAAACGTCACATAGCAATTTCTTTTCCGTGTGCTTCTTATTCCCAGCATAACCAAAGAAGGGGTTCTTTTCATTCACTGGAGAAATGAGAAGTCCGGGCTCTCCTATGAGAAAAAGGCATTCTTCAGTGATCTGATAAAAACTATTATTATACACACCATGCTTGGACCTAGTTCACGTCTGACCAACACAACCTGTGTTGCCTATCTTCCTTTCCTCGGAACTGATTTTTAGTATATTTGACATAATTTGCTTTGGATGCCTAGAGCACACCAGCATATTCTTTCACAGATCGCCAAAAAATGCAAATAATTTTGGAAAAACTAACAAAAAGGAAATTGAATGTGAAAAAAGGTAACTCCTAGGTGGATAGAACAATGGCTACTTTTCTTTTGGATTATGCAGATTTTACCACTGACAATAATGGCAATAATATAACCATAGTAATACTTTTAATAAGGTCATAATAGTAGTCATTTATTGGGCACTTACTACATAGCAAGCTCCATAAGCCCTTGTGACTATCATCTTGTTTATTCTTCACAGAAATCCTTTGAAGTGGATAATTACAAGGAATGAGGGCCAAAAAGCATAAAGTCATTTACCAAAGTCCATCAGATAAAAAGGAAAGAACCTTGTATTCAAATTCAAGTGTCGATGATTTTGCAACAAGGTTTTGTATAATACTATCGCTGATCTAATTAATACATTATTGGAAGTTTAGAAAAATATTTTATTCCTATGGGATGTTAGTCTGTAAATCTGCTGGGCAAGAGATGAAACATAAAGTTTATTAACTTAACTTAGAGACACATTATCAAAAATAATTTTTCAATCACATTTATTCAAATGGATCAAGATTTTGGACATCAACCTGCAAGGTGAAAAACTACTTTCACAGGAAGGGTGGAAGACAAGGGAGAGCGGCAACCCCTGCCCCAGAAGATTTTGTTGACTTTGCTTTGTCCTTTGTGAAGAGAGACAACGTTCTCTTGATGAGTTAAGTGGATTGGATTCCAGGTTTTTGGTTTTAAAAAAAAATATTATTCAACTCCCAGTTACTCCCATTCCCTTTGGACATTCCAGCTTCCAAGGGCATTCATGCCAGTTGTCAAAACAAGCCTGCTCTGCCTGCTACAGCAGAGACCCCGCGTCATTACTATCTTCATTATTACATTTATTGAGCACTTTCTGGGTACCAGTCCCTATTCTGAGCACTTTACATATGTATTCCATTGGATCCTCATCACTAACCTGTAAGACAGGCCCTTATATAATCTTCCCTTCGCAGCTAAAATAACCAAAGAAGAAAAAGTAATTTGCACCGTGTCACAGCAGACAATTATTGGGGCTAGAATTTTTGTTTAACCAGGTCTGCCTGACTCCAAAGCCTCTCCACCATCGAATATTCTAGTCTGTAATCACTACAACTCAGAATTTTCAAGCCTCACATTTCCTTAAATTTTATGCTGTTTTTCTTTTCCAGGACATAAGTGACAGTTTCTTCCCTGAGAAAGGAATTATTGAAAGTGCTAAAAAGATCAGAGTGTATTTTTATATATCCTTTATAGGCATTAAGTTATGCAAGATACAATGCTTTAATGGAAAAAATAAAATATTTTGTAACCCATAATGAGAACAGGAAAATAGTAATAAGCAGTTCTGGGACTCAAGTTCCAAGATCAGGTATTGTTGTACATTCTATAGAATGTATATATACATTCTAGCAAAGTGTGTTTAAATGAAGTTTTTTGTAATCTTTTCAGATCTTCAGAAATGGCTTTTCTCTTGAACACTATCTACAGAGTTCAATTAGGGAAAGATATTTGATAAATGCTCTTAGGCTTGAAATTCAAAAAGCTGGGAAATCTATTCTTTGATAGGTAAGGTTTATATTTTTTTCAATTCTTTCTGCTGCCTGGAAAAACAAAACAAAAACCAGGTCTGCAACCTTTACCTCCACATTTGAAGATCTGAAGGAAATCATATCTGAAATGTAGTTTAAACACATTTTGAGGCACAAAAAAGTAATTTTGGCCTGATTTATTCAGGCTGGATCTCTAAACAATTCTGAGTGTACATCTTTACATTTAACTTTCTAGAATAATTATATGCAGTGGCAAGTTAATTGGAGCACTTGCTTTCATTAAAATTTCTAACCAGAAGTTGTAAGAAGTCTACCTTATGGGAGGAGGGGGAGTGAGAGTGCAAAGAACAGGGATGGGGGTGACCAGCCACACAGCAGGCCTTCTTCAGGGCTCTGCCCACCTCATTGACAAATAGCCTCACTAATTAAGTGCTGTCACTTCTATTCTATGTATGAAGAGAATGAGACTGAGACGTCTTGGGTGACTTTCCCACAGCAGTACTTTTCCTAAGTGTGCAAGACCAGAATTTTTTTAAAATTAAAAAAAAATTATTATTTTTAGAGAGAGGGAAGGGAGAGAGGCAGAGAGGGAGACAGACATCAATGTGTGGTTGCCTTTCACCTGCCTCTAGCCATGGACCTGGCTTTCAACCTGGTTACGTGCTCTGGCTGGAAATTGTACCAGCGACCTTTGGGTTAGTAGGCCAGTGCCTTATCCACTGTGCCACCAGCCAGGGCTTGCAAGTCCAGATGTAAATGTGAGTCTGCTTGACTTCCCACTACACCTAGAATGTTAAATTAAGTTATTCATTTTTATGTTGTAGTTTGGTGATACAAGATATTTGATATACGCCACTATCACAAACCAGAAGTGATGGATTAAGAAAAAAATATGAGCCTCACAGTAATCACTTTTAAATTTTAATAATTTGCCATCTGAGAGACTCACTTTGAGGCTCCTAATGTCTAGTAATTAAACCATTCTACCCACACTGAATTCCAAGTAAGTCACATTACATATTAGAAATAACCACTTTCTTTTCTAAGTTTAATAGTCATTTAAAAGGAAATTCAGAAACTTTGCCTGAGGCACTATCTTCATTGAGCAAGTCTTACCCTTTTTCACGTGACTACACCAGCCCTGTTCATTTCTGAAAGGTTCATCTTTCTGAAAATCATACTTTATCAAGTCGAAAGTGAAAAACAGCTGCAAAAAAAAAAAAAAATTCAAATAAAAACAAGATTTAGTTATTTGTGCAGTGACATCTACTGGTAGTAGATTTTTGGGCTCAACTGAAGTTAATTATGAATTAGAATGTGGATTTATTAAAACAAGGAATTTTTATTTTATTTTATTGTTGTTATATTACATCCATCCCCTTTTTGCTCCCCTCTGTACCCCTCCTCACCCACCCATTCCCCCCAAAGTCAATCCCACCTGTTGTCCATGTCCATGGTTCCTTTATACTAGGTTCTTGTCTAAGCTGCTCCCCTTTCTTGCCTCTGCCTCCCCCCTCCTCCCTCCCCCCAACCCCTTTCCCCCTGACCACTGAAGGCCTATTCCTTG
>PVIW01014648.1:0-22543 GCA_004026585.1 Noctilio leporinus
CCTCCCCCCAACCCCTTTTCCCCTGACCACTGAAGGCCTATTCATTGTATTCATTTATTTGGTTCCGTTTTGCTTGTTGTTAGTTTTGCTCATTATTGTCCTGTAATGGGTGAGATCATATGATATTTGTCCTTCACTGACTGGCTTATTTCACTAAGCATAATACTCTCCAGTTCCATCCATGTTGTTGCAAAGGGTACAAGTTCCTTCTTTCTTTCTGCTATATAGAATTCCATTGTGTAACTGTACCAAAGTTTTTTGATCTAATCATCCACTGATGGGCACTTAGGCTGTTTCCAGCACCTGGCTATTGTAAATAGTGCCGCTATGAACATAGGTGTGCATAGGTTGTTATGAATTGGTGTTTCAGGATTCTTTGGGTATAGTCCAAGTAGTGGAATTGCTGGATCAATTACTTTTTGATCCCAATTCTCTGGGGAAGAAGGGCCCCATTTGGTGCCAGGGGAGCTTAAGTACTGCTTGAAGGCTTGTTGACAAACTGAAAACAGGTCTTACGCCTCAGGTTCTGTTCAATAACTAGAACTTAACAGTATGGCATATATTATAATTTATTCACCTTTCCTTTTTATTTATAGCCAATAGTAATAGTTTTACACTTAAAGTGACGATTCACGTTCTTTAATACATTACTATTGAAGAAAAGAATAAAATACTGAGTAGATTAAACATGATAAAAAATGATGCAAGAGTGTCCATGGATATGACAGAAACAGTGATGGTGGTACATGAATATTTGTAGACTGAAGTGTTGCCTCCAAAAGATCCCTAAATTAATCTTGGCTCTACGCTCAGATTTGAGGTGCTTTTCTAGCTATTTTTGCTCCTCCTAAAAGCCTAGTACAGTGTCCACTGTGCCAGAATCAGCCAGGAAAACCAAATAAATGTGTAGATTATTGGCTCTAACCCATTGGACTCCTGTGACCAGTTCTCGCCCATCAGCCCATACAAGCTGACTGGGCACATCTCTTCCCAACTCTGCTCAGTGATACCACATTAGTGACTGAAATCGGCCACAGTGAGAAAATGTCCACCAGGAAACTGGCAAATCCACAAATCAGGGTGTTGTCCCCCTGCCCCCAGGGAAAATGGTTGCAAAATTTACCATCACTCCAGTTGGAGTGGCTCAGTGGGTTTTGCCTCATCCTGAAAATCTGAAAACCTAAGGGCTGCAAATTGGGCTCATTGATATTTCTCTCACACATTGATGTCCTCTTCCTCTTTTTCTTCCTCCCTTCCCCTCTCTCTAAAAATAAACACATACAATCTAAAAAAACAAAAACAAAAACAAACAAACAAAAAAAACACCATCAATCCAGCTGCTCCTACCTTAAAACCTACAGAGCCAGAAACTCTAGGCACAGGACCCAAAGTATCCTTGCTTATGAAGCTGCCAGTTATCCAGGTGATTCTGTGGCTCAGTCTACATTTTACTCAGTGCCGGGAAGCCTCTGAAACTTGCACCTGAAACTTAGGGTTTCTGTAAGCCACTCTCCCTCCTGCACCCCCAGGTTCCCCCCTCCTCTGCCTCTGCGTATGAAGGTTAGTGGTGGGAGGGAAAATGCTGCCAAGGCTTCCAGATCGCATGAAGCAGAAAGGCACTGGGCAGGGACATAGACAACTCTCATTTAAACACAAATAGCTGAGGTAATTGCTGAACAAACCTAGAAAATGACTAGCTAAGTAAATTGCTTTTTTTGTATAAAGTTTCTTTGAGTTTGCTGCTGGTGGGGGCAGGGGGACAGGAGGAAGGGACTGCTTGAGGTAGAAAGTTGAACCCCTGGCTGTACCTCCCCTGAGTTACACAGGCATTTCCTACTGCTTTGGTGACAGCTGCATCTGCCTGCAGGGCTTCCAGCATGGGCTCAGCAAGGATGGGAGGGTCACTGCAAGACTGAAGTATCTATCTGGAGTTGCTATTGCATTGGTCTCCTGAAACTATGCCCTTATGAATGACGTGAACGCCTACAGATCAACATCCAGCCTGTGGAATGTTGTCTAATTGTGCAAATAAAAGGCTTAGGGACCTTGCTACCCCTTACTGAGCATCATTATAATATGTGTGTTTATTCTGTTAAGGTGATTTTATTAAGAACGAGTCATAGCAACTTAATGAAAGAAGAATGAAAGGGTCCTGTTTCCAGACCCTTTTCACATCTTAACTTAAACATACAACTCTTATTCTGCACTGAGGAGCAGAGTTAAGTCACTTACCAAAGTCACAGAGCTGGGATTGCAGTGTGGCCAGACTGTCCCCAGGGGCCAGATGTGAGGTGAAGCTGCCTCTCGCTCCTTGGCATAGCTGGTCCCTTTTTAAAATCCTCTGAAGTGGATCGTGATGAGGTTGTGTTGCTGAGGAAAGTAAAACTCAAAGATACTTGCCCAAGATCACGCAGGAAGTGGAAGAAAAGGCTAGAAGGAAATAGAGAACTGAAACAAGAGTAGAAATACAAGGACATTTCTGTTTTGTCCGCTGGGCTGCTACTGCTCATATCTGCAGGGGTGAAATCCTTGGGATAATGTTGCTTGAGGCCAGGACCTAGTGGGGTCCAGGACAAGTTAACTTCCCACTCTGTTGGTTCTCCTCTTGAGACCCTGGCTAGACTGCCCTGCTCCTGTAAAATGACATATACCTGAGTATAATATTAGCTCAAGGTAGCAGGAGAAAGGCTTAATAAACTAGCATGCACAACCCTCCTGGCAAAGTTCCTGACAAAGCAGGAAAAATGTGGTATTGTATTTCAACCGAAAGGTGGATGTTTTTGTGAGTTTATCACAATAATATCCCCTGAAACTTAGAGCCCGTTTGTCCCCAAGGTTAGTCCAGACAAAAGCCCTAAACCCCAGTCAGGGATTTTTTTCCTGGCTGGCATCCCACAAACATTATCCAGAGAGAAAGGGAGGAGGAGAAGGGAGGGAGAGGGAGAGGTGATTGACACATGGTAGGGATGTCCAGGCCCTCCAGAGAGGCTGGCTGGACCCCTGGGCTAGGAGGAGGGTCATGTATTGGTTCTGTGTTCCCAGAGGAACTCACTTATTTGCCACCACCTGGTCTGACCTTGAGGTTGACACACTTGCCCTTCACACAGTGGCAGTTTCAATGCCGAGCCAGCTGGGGATCAATTTGATCTTAGAGTGGTCTGCTTAGACCAAAAGTAAACTCCCCTTTCCTGTCTGTCAGTCAGAACGAAGGCTGCCTTGTCTCCCCCTGGACTAAGTAGATCTGTTGGTTTCAATTTTTGATCCTGGAATGTCAACAGTTGCCCAAATGTAATGCAAGAAGCTGCTTGGGGCTTTTTTTCCATTTTTATGTTTTAAATATTATAAGGTAATATTTGGTGATTGAAGACAATTTAGAAAATACAAATAAGCTAAGAAAATTTTAAGCCACAAATTCTACCTTCCATAAATATGAGGCCTCTCCTGAAAGCAGTGAGCCTATATCAATGTAATTAAAAGTTTACACTGTCAATACTTTCGAGACAGACCTTGTATAAGGTGTATCTTGATACTCTTTTATCAACTCCAATTATTTTATAAGAAATGGGACACCTTATCAAGCAAAGGAATAAATAACTGAAATGCTAACTCGTTAAGTAGTCTGAATTTTGTGGCTTCAAATATTCACATGGATAAACATTTTGAACACCTGCCTTGAATTTTGAAAAGAAAAGAGCAGACCCTGGCCTCTTCTGGATAAAGGTTTGAGGAAGACACAGAATATTCATGGCCTTTGCCCCCTCTGGTACTCACAGGGATGTCATATTTCAGAATCTGAAAGGAAGGGGTAAGGAGCATTTAGAAGCCCATTCCAAATTGATTGCCCCTTGGAAATTAATAACATTGAGGACAAAGGTGGACTTGGGTCTGCCTGGCACAAAAGAATGACCTTTCCCACTCACAAATCAATCCCCCAGGCTTCCAGATCTGTGTAGAGAGGAGGAGAAAAAAGAATGAGAAAGCAAGAAGGTGAGAGCTCCTGCTTGTTCACAAGACTGGCTAGAGCAAGGAGAAACTGAGCCACAACCACCCGTTGGCAACACCTTGGTCAAATCATCATGATTCGTGGCCTAGTCCTTTGCAAGCCCAGAATTATCATTGCCTTGCAGATGGAAAGGTTCATATTGGCACAAGGGGCCCAATTTCCAGCCCTTGAATGGCTGCAGAAGCAGCCAGATTGCAATTGGAAGATTGTTTGGTGCGAGTGCTATGAGAACATCTTCAACATAGCCTTCCACCTCCACCATGAAGAGAAGGTGGCCAGGAAGTTTGGATGTGCAGATGACTTGGGGTTAGGTATTTTCTTTTTTGTCTCTTCCATTTACTATGGTATAGGATTTGGAGACAGTAGACCTGGTAATCCACTAAGTCTTCTTTGCCTCAGTTTTACCACCTGTAAAGTTGGAATGAGGTTGGCTTATATAAATCCTCTGGAGCACTACATTGCTGTTGCCAAGAAGCATTTTCTTAGTTTCTTACATTTCTTAAATTGGGGCCATTCTGTCCCATTGAAATGACCCTCAGTATTCAACTGAAAGTAGTTGCTATGACTTCCCGTATAGTTCCTGACTGTAAAACCTATTCAGACTCCCCAGGTCTGTGGTAAGGTTGAGTTGTGGGATAATTCAGGAAAGGGGGTTAGGAGATTTGTACTTAGATCATGGTTGGTAGGAAAAGTCAACATTCTGGCTGCTTGGAGATCAGATATACCTTGTCATCTTCACTATTATCATCCAGTGCTTTCCTTTAGTCCTATATCGTGGGAGGGAGCACACCCAAATCTGAGAGTAAAATCTTAGTATCTGACCATCACACCTAACAACATATGATACGTTACAGAACATCATCTTATGAATCTCTCAGATTGCATATTGTTTATGAGAAAGTATTCATTAGCAGGCATTAAGATGATAAGGAATCAATTTTAACTTAGAAAGGAGTAAATTTTGCAGGCAAGCAGAAACACTTTAGAATTTTTTATTAACCTCAATTGACACCTAGGGATTTGATGGTTTTCTTAAAGAAAGCTGGTTTGAAAGCCCAGCCAACCATTTGTGTGTAAAGTTTCCCCATTAGTCAGACTAATTGCTCGAGGACTTGCCTACTCATCTCCCATTTCCGTCTTTCCTGAAGCCCTCTTTACGGCACCCACGGGGATTTAGATTCTCTCCTGGTTTGTAAAAGTTGGATTAGTTGGTATCTTCAAAAGCACAGATGACTATCTTGGCTACAGAGAGCCCATGATGGTCTGAAAGCCTCTTCTCATTATATTTTTTAACATATTTTACTTATTTTGCTATTACAGTTGTCCCAATTTTTCCCCTTTGCTTCCCTCCACCCAGTACCCCATTCTCTCCATCAATGTCCCCCTTAGTTCATGTTTGTGAGTCATATATATAAGTTCTTTGGTTTCTGTATTTCCTTTGTTCTTCTTAACATCTTCCTGTCTATTCTGTAACCACCAAAGTGTACTTTTTTTTCCCTTTCATATCCAGACAATTCACCATTTAATTACTGCCTTCTGTAAGCTTTTCAAGTCATATTAATATGAAGTTTTCTTTTCATTATTCCAAAATGCCTACATTGATTCATTTGTTTAAAGAATTACTCTTTTAGGTAATATGAATTGCAATATTACCAAACACATGCAAAAATACATTTACACACATACATATTTTTACACATATTTAAAGTACATACTGGATTTTGAAGAGTTAATATAAAAAATTTAATATATACCAATAATTTACACAATTATTACATGTTAAATGATAGTATTTTAGATATATTGTAGCAAGATTAAGACGTTTTTTCTTTTTTCATACTTATTTTTGTGAAATAAATCACAGAAATGGTGTATTTCAGAACTCACTCTTGTGAAAGTTGTCCTAGAAAGAGTGCCAAACCCATAGTAAAAAATGAATTTGGTTTTTGAGTCAGATCCTCCCCCCTCCAATAATACTTTATTTTGAGCTACTGGAACTACAACTTATTCTTTTTTGGAGTTTTCCATCTTAAATAGTAGTTTTATTTATTCATTTATTTAGGCTATGCACAGGTCTCACTTCTTTCAATACCCTCTGTTTTTCCTCTACATGTGTTTTACAAGTTGAAGCCTTCAGAAATAATGGCACTTGCAGTGCTCAGCTGGTCCCCAGAATAGAAAGTATCATGTCTACTAAGTTGAGGTAAAAAATAAAAATCCCTAGGCTTTAAATAATTTTGTAGAATAGTAGTCTAGCTATTTCTTGAACTTGTGGTTGATTTCCTCCGTGGTCCTAAACTAACCCCTGAACTATTGAAGAGTCTGTTGAGATAGAGATGAGGTATGTTCACATTTCAATAATAAAGTTTACTATAGCATTAATTCCTTTTCCCAAGTATCCCTAGTTTGGGGGCCTTCATAACTGGAAATGTGTATTTCCACAATTTAGTTGAAAGGAATCTCATCTAATTTACATGCTAATATGAGAATATATATTGTCTATGTATACGAATCATATAGTTTAGTAGTTTGCAACTTACATCCAAATTAGTCTTCATTCTTCAGCATCTATTCTAAGCTAAAGATTGACTGATTTCACAACACACCCATGACCATTTGGTTGATATTTAAAACATAAATTGCAAACAAAATCTATATACTACACACCCACAAATAAGCACATATTTTATAACAGTGTATAAGAAAGATAGCATGTCTTTTATGTAATATATGTCCACATTTTCTTACTTTTTTCTTCTTCCTTAACTGCATTAGATTTTTCTGAGTTATTGCAAGTAACTGGATTTTCCCACATTGTGAAACGATTCCAATCTAAGAAAATTTAACGTGCAGTAATGCAAATCCAAGTAATACACAAAATTGTACCTTATTTAGTAAAATCTATTTATGACAAGATCACTTTAAAGCATTCATAAGTTAAAGTTAACTGTTATCCATTTAGCTGCCCTTTAACTTTTGATTGGTGCATTTAATCCATTTACCTTGGTACCTGTGTTCCTGTCTGTCTGTCTGTTTCTTCATCTTGTTAAAGTAGACCCTTTAGCAACTCTTGCAATGCTGATTTGGTGGAGATGTATTCTTTTAGTCTTCTTTTATCTGGGAAACTCCTTATTTCACCTTCCATTTTGAATGACAGCCTTGCTGGGTAGAGTATTCTTGGTTGCAGGCCTTTGTTTTTCATTGCTTGAAATATTTTTTGCCATTCCCTTCTGGCTTATTGTGTTTCTGTTGAGAAATCAGCTGATAACCTTATCGGAGCTCCCTTGTATGTTATTAGCTGTTTCTCTCTTGCTGCTTTTAGGATTCTCTCCTTGTCTTTGAAATTTGCCATTTTCATGATGATGTGTCTTGGAGTGGGCCTGTTTGGGTTCATCTTCCCTGGGACCCTCTGTGCTTCCTGAGTTTGCATGATGTTTTCTCCCCTCAAGTTAGGGAAGTTTTCTGTCATTACTTTTTCAAACAGGTTTTCTATCCCTTGCTCCTCCTCTTCTCCTTCTGGTATCCCTATGATAGAGTTGTTATTATGTTTTATGTTGTCCTGCAGCTCTCTTAAAACCTCTTCATTCTTTTTCAGACGTTTTAAATTTTGTTTCATTGCCTGGGAATGTTTTTCTACATTGACCTTCAGCTTGGTGATCCAATCCTCTGCTTTCTCTAGCCTGCTTTTGATTCCTTCTACCATATTCTTCAGTTCGGAAATTGTATTCTTCATTTCCTCCTGGCTTTTATTGATGGTGTCTATGTCCTTTTTTTTAATGCTTATACAGTTTTCAGCAAGTTCCTTGAAGCTTCCCTGGAGTTCTTTGTAGTTCCCATGGATCTGTAGTTTTCTTTGAACTCACTGAGCTCATTGTACTTCTCTATCATCATTATTTTGAATTCCATGTCTAAGAGTGTGCTTGCCTCTATTTCATTTTGTTCTCTTCCTGAGGATTCCTCCTTTCCATTTGCTGATGGTTTATTTCTTTGTCTCCCATTTTAGGTGGCTCTTGTTTGTTTCTGCTTCTTGGATTGGTCTGCTTTGACTTACTGTCTTAATGGTGTGACGTTCTGTGGTGTATAGGTGCACTTTTTTTTTTTTTTTTCACTTCCTGGATCTGTGCTTGTTGAAGTCAGCTGGTGTCCCAGTCTGGGCTTAGCCAGCCAGTTGGAGACTACCAGAGATCCACTGTCTTTGTCTCCTTTAGTTGTTAATCTAATCAGTCTGTGATTAGCGGTCAGTTTTAGGCACCTCAGTCATGTTGTGATGAATCGGCTCTTTGTTCTGTCCATGGTAATAAGGCTTCTCTCCAGTTGGTGTTCTATTGATTATTCTGGATGATTTCTCCCCAGTTAAGTTGTAATTCCAGTTTGGTGTTGGGAGGAGATTGGTGTAGCTCCACTTGCTTCTCTGCCACCTTGGTTCTCCCTCTCATTCTGTTTTCCATCCATGTTTGAAGGCCATGTTTTACAAAGTCAGGGTCCCTTATCTCTGGAGGGTTCTTCCTACTTTGATGCTTTAGTTTAGTTGGCACATAGACAAGACATTGAATAATAAATACCAGGACACTTCATGGGACAGTTATTTCCTCTCCAATTTTCTTTTAATATTTTGGAAGGTATCTGGGAGAAAGGGTCAAAGTGAAGCTGGTATAAATTGTCAGTTCCTTTATAGGGTTGCCAATTTTAGCAAATAAAAATACAGGATACCTAGTTAAATATGAAGTATGTCTAAATGGGTCATATTTATATTACATATGTATTTGTTTATCTAAAATTCAGATTTAATTGAGTGTCCTGTATTTTATCAGGCAAGTTCACTGCTTTCTGATTTCTACTAATGACCCCTTTTTAACGAAGATTGATTTGACTTCAGGCTCAGAACCTGTTGATGACAGTATCTCATTAAAATTTAACAACAAGATTTTGTTTTCACAATATTTATTTTTATTTTATTTATTTATTTTTAAAAAGATTTTATTTATTATTATTTCCAGAGAGAGGGGAAGGAAAAGAGGCAGGGAGGGAGACAGACAGCAATATATGGTTGCCTTTCACCTGCCTCCAGTCATGGACCTGGCTAGAGACCTGGCTTACAACCTGGTAATGTGCCTTGGCTGGGGAATTGAACCAGTGATCTTTGGGTTCACAGGCCGGCGCCTTATCCACTGTGCTACCAGCCAGGGCATAACAATATTTATTTTTACATGTGCCTTTTAACTTAGAGCAAATAACACTAGTTGTGTATTTACCTTACTTAGTTCTTCTAAAAATAATGTTAACCTAAAATTAAATGTAAATAAAAACTAAGAATTGGTTGGGTTAAAAAAGTGTTAGTATAGAGTGGACTTGAATGTGGACCAAAATTACAGAAGTTGGAACACTCTATATTTTTTCTTTTTTGACTATAACTAGATAAATGTTGCATATAAACCCGAGACAAACTTAAAGATAAGTTTGAAGAATTCCACTTCTCTCCATCTTATAATGTCAGAAGGGGGTAAATTTCCAGATTGCTTACTTGTTTCATTTATTTATTTATTTATTTATTTATGGGTTATCTCAGGATCCTATGATACTGCAACCCCTGGGTAAGAGATTCAAATTTTCATTCAGATTGTTTTCTTGTTTTGAATTTCCTTTTGTCTTTCATTCCCTATGCTTTCTTCCCAAGTTTACTTAATTTGGTGGTTCTTAAAATGAGGACTGGAAACATTGAATTGGCTGGGAGTATGTTAGAATGGAAAATTTCAGGCCCCACCTTGGAACAGTCATCTTTTTTGACAAACCTTGACGTGATTTTGATGAAGCTGAAAGTTTAAGCTCCACTGTCATGGCTTGTGCATCAGGCAGAGCTACAAAGCACCCTCTCTTTTGCAATAGCCTTTGCTTCTCGTAGCTGGAAATATTCTCTTCCTTATCTGAATACCCATAGCAGTTCATTTGAATTCCCTCTGAGTGTTTGTTATTCTTTGTACAAACTATGGTTATTTGCAGGCAGGATCTGCTGCCCTGTTTCACCAGGAGCTCCCTGAGAAGAAATGTATATATGAATATTAGTGAGGAATATCAGAACTCCTTATGTGACAGATGGTTTTTAAAAATTAATTTATAAATGTTCATACTACCCAAAGCAGCCTATAGATTCAATGCAATTACTATCAAATTTCTATGATGTATTTCACAGAACTGAAACAAATATTTAAAAAATTTATGTGGAACTACAAAAGGCCCCACATAGCAAAAGCAAACCTGAGAAAGAAGAACAAAGTTGGAGGAATCATGCTACCTAATATGAAACTATACCATAAGCTCATAGTAATCAAAACAGCATGGTACTGGCATAACAACAGATACATAGATGAATGGAACAGAATAGAGAGCCCAGAAATAAACCCATACATTAATATAGTCAATTAATATTCAACAGAGAAAGCAAGCACATACAATGGACTAAATATAGTCTATTCAATATATGGTGTTGGGAAAGTTGGTCAGATATGTGAAGAAAAATGAAATTAGACCACCTTCTTACTCCACACACAGGAATAAATTCAAAAATGGATCAAAGACTTAAATGTTAGACCTAAAAGCACAACAATCCTAGAAGAAAACATATGCAGCAAAACCTCGGACATTGCTCATAGAAATTAGTTGGCTATATCTCCCCAGGCAAGGGAAACAAAGGAAAAAAATAAACAACTGCAATTGCATCAAACTAAAATGTCTTTGTGCGGTAAAGGAAATTATTAACAAAATAAAGTACTCATAAATCTTAACACCAAAAAATAAACAAAACTGAACAAACCCATTAAAAATGGTTCAAGGACCTGAATAGACACTTCTCCAAAGAGGACATACAGATGGCCAATAGACATATGAAAAGATGCTCAATGTCAATAATCATCAGAGAAATGCAAATTAAAATAAAAACTAGATATCACCTCACACCTGTCAGAGTGGTTATCATCAATACATCAACAAGTGGTGGAGAGGATGTGGAGAAAAGGAAACTCTAGTGCACTATTGGTGGGAATGTAGATTGGTGCAGCCGCTGTGGAAAGCAGTATGGAGATACCTAAAAAAATTTAAAATGGACCTATCTTTTGATCCAGTGATCCCACTTCTGGGAATATACCTGAAGGAACCCAAAACACTTAATTATAAAGAACATAAGCAGCCCTGTGTTCATTGCAGCATTATTTATAGCTACCAAGATATGAAAACAGCCCAAGTGTCTATCGGTAGATGAGTATAAAGCACATATGAGACATTTATACAATGGAATTATACTCAGCCATAAAAAAGAAGAAAATTTTACCCTTTGCAACAGTATTGATAAACCTGGACAACATTATGCTTAATAAAATAGGCCAATCAGAAAGCCAAATACCATACCATTTCACTCATATGTGGAATCTAATGAACAAACCGAACTAACAAGTAAAACAGACAAAGTCATAGATGGAGAGCAGAGGACAGTTAGGTGGGGCAGCGGTTTAGGAAGTGAAGGGACTGAGCAAAAAGGAAACAGGATTCATGGACATGGACAACGATGTGTGGTGATTGCTGGGAAGAAAGGGTTGTAAGGGGACTAAATGGTAATGAAAAAATACGGTAAAGATTAATTTATAAGCAGCCTTGTACATAGGAATCATTAAGAAAACAAATAGCATCTTGGTCTAAAGATACAAGGAAGACAGACACAGAAGAAGAAATGCAAATAGCTACATATGCAAAATTTTCACTGGAGAGTATGTTTAAAAAATTAGGATATAAATAAAGAATCATTTTCACTATAAAATTATCAAAGATTTAAAAATGGTAATTAATACTTGGTTTTGACAAAAATGCAGTAAACAAGCATTCATATAAAGTCTTGTTGGGGGTGAATTTGTTACACAATCAATATGGAAAATAATTTGGCAGAATATAGAGAGAGCCTAGGCAAAGTTCATGCCCTTTGACACAGCCATTTTTCTTCTTGGGGGAAAAGTCAGAATATGTATGAATATTTATGCACAAATATGTTCATTGCAACATTATTTATAAATAGCAAAAATGTGGGAATGGAATGCATGCCAAAATGGCTAAGTAAATTATGTTAAATAGAAATGACAGACCATATGCAGCCATAAAAAAAATGTTTTCAAAAGATATGTAATGACATGGAAAATTTACCTCTTATCATGTTAAAAAAATAGATATCAAGATAAACATTTATTTATACAGTACCATAGAATTCTGTTAAAAACATGTGCCTGCGTGTGTCCAAAAGAAAATAGACCAAAACGTTGGCAATATTAGCCCCGAATAGTAGGAAGTTCTAGTACTATGAGACACTGGATCCCTGTATTTTCCTCTGAACTTTGTGGTATTGGGGCCAGGCTAGAAAGTTGGGTCCATGGGACGAAAGAATGTGCAGAAGCAGATGCCCATATATTCAGTCAGTTTTTGTGAAATATCAGGGTAAGCAGATAGAAAAAAATTAACCTTGACTCTTCTACCTCATTCCTTAGACAACAGTGAATTTGATCCATGGCCAGGTAGCTCAGTTGGAGAGTCGTCTGATGCTCCAGGATTGCAGTTATTCCCAGTTGGGACATATGCAGATGTCTGGCAAATGCATTTATGGGTGGAGTAGCATAGTCAATGTTTCTTTCTTCTCTCTCTCTCTCTTTCCTCCTCCCTCTCTCCTTCCCTCCCTCCCTCTCTCTCAATCAATAAGTGAAGAAACTTTGAAAAACTTAATTTGAGCCCTGACTGGTGCATCTCAGTTGGTTGGGCTAACGGTCACCAGTTTGATTCCTGATCAGGGCACATGCCTGGGCTGTGGGTTTGGTCCCAGTTTGGGGCATATGGGAGAGACAACCAGTCAATGTTTCTTTCCCCCTTTTCCCTCCTTTCCCTTCTCTCAAAAGATAAATAAAATCTTTAAAGTGATTACCTCACTTGAGTGTTATCATACCTAAGTGAAACACTTTAAAAAGCAAACACCAAAAAAATTAATTTGAAATGGCTCTTAGACTTAAATGTTAAATCTAAAACTTTCTAGGATAAAACAAAGAATTTTCATGGCTTGGAGGGAGGCTAAAACTTTCTTGTGGGGAGGAGGAACTTTGAGGAGTATTGCTCAGTTAAATATATCTGTCCCAAGTTATTGTGCTAATCTTTCATTAAGTGTCAGGGATTTCTCTTTCCCTCTTTCTCTTCCTCCCTCCCTACCTCCCTTCCATATTACCTTCTCCCAAAAGGTACAGCTAATGGTGGATTATTTGAAAGAACAGGGAAACATTACTTAGTAGCATGAAGACCCTGGGCTTTGGAGCTAGGCAGATATGGGTTTAACTGTGAACTCCCTTTATAAAAGCCACATGAGCAGGTCACT
The DNA here is from genome assembly GCA_004026585.1 of Noctilio leporinus. Taxonomy (NCBI): domain Eukaryota; kingdom Metazoa; phylum Chordata; class Mammalia; order Chiroptera; family Noctilionidae; genus Noctilio; species Noctilio leporinus. The sequence goes on from PVIW01014648.1 coordinate 13,392, forward strand.
CAACTTTAGAGCTTCACAGGACTATTTTTGATATTGAAGCAAAATAATGTATATAAAGTGGTGAGCACCTAGCATCGTGCGCTCCTCTCCTTTCTCTGGGTGCAGAAGCTGCCATCTCCATGCTGGGACAGAGCATTAGGACCTACTGGTTAGGGCACTGGCTCTGTTCAGCCATTTAGACTGAAATCACACATGCTTCCCAAGTAATTTGTAACAAGTTTTATTTAATCTTTCTGTGCTTTAGTTTCTTTATATTTAAAATAATAAATTAGCTTCTAAGGTTGTTGTGGCCACTAGACCATCTGCATGAAGTGCTTAGCACAGTGGTGAAGCATATGTGAGAGCTCAAGAGATATTAGCTACAGTTCCTATGGAGTGACTATGTTCACATGTTGAATAGCACTGTGTGCTGATGGTAGGAGGGAGGAGATAAGTGCTTAGGCCCTCAGAGGGCTGTGTGAGTCATACAGATGCCTCAAATCTTCAGGGTCATACTCTTTATACTCCAAGTGTCAGTTAGATGCTGGAGCACATGCTTCACGGAACCCAGAACAACACTAAGGTCATTTTGCTTAGCACACGTGACAGTTGAAATATGAACATTTCTCATGTCCTCACCTCAGGGTCAGGATAAGTTTACTCTTTTTCTTAATTTTCAAGGGGTCTGTGACATGATCTCTTGAAATCATGTGGTGTTGAAACATTCGAGACAAGTAACATCTGTGGTGAAAACCCATTATTAGACAAGAAGTTGGGTATTTTTAGTCTGCTTCCTAGTCCATGCTGAGGGGAAAGAACCATTTGTAGAACATTCCTTGATTACATCTATGTAATGATGACTTTGCTGGCTCTGAAGGTTGAATTATTGAAATAAAAGTGGGCTTTTATACAAGGAAACAGACTCAGTGGATATCCAACAATGAAAACAAAATTGAGTTACATGTTCTGCCACTCAAAGGAATATTAAGAAAAGAGTTTCTATCTCACATTTAAAAGAATTGCATTCTCAGAACTCCAGGTAGGGGGATGAAGGCACTACCATTAAAGGTAGGTATGTGGCATCTTTGCAGTCTCGGGGTCTGGAAGTGCTGGTTTCTACTTGTCTGGTCTGGGGAGAGTCATCAGTTCAGATAATTTCAAGAGCAGGGAAGGGGCCACCATGAGCATAGAACTTGAAACTTTCATGTCATCAGGACTCTCTCTCCATTTCTTATCTTTGCTCCTTTTTTGTGTCTAGTCCATCTCTCTTTCTTGCTGTAGTCTTTTTCAGTTCACATGTCTACTTTGACACCAGGCAGGCTGAAGCTGGACTCCCTTAGTATCTACTCCCAGGGAAGAGACTTTAGTCCTCTTTAGGTCAGATACCACCTGTCACCGACTCCACCACAGCCATGGGCCTGCCCGTGTTGTCGGATGGACAGAGGATATTGGGCAGGACAGCTTCCAGCAAAGATACCAAGAGTATAGCCAAATTGATGGCTGTTACATTAATCCATCAGTGATACTGACGTCTCAAAATGTTTTTCTCCTTCCCTGGAATGACAGAAAGGTTGAGAAAAGACCTAAAGATACAATGCCTTAAGAGACTAATGAAAGATGCTACTAAGAAAGGGGACTCAGGGCTTGACCTTGAGGCATGGACAGTTCATTCATGGCTTAGAACATGTCCCAAATTAGTCCCTTAAAATGCCTTTTTTGTCCACCCTTATGAGCATTGCCTTCATAAAAGTCTCAATCCTTTCCTGTTATATACTCAGTGGCCTAAGGATTTGGCCTCCCTACCTCATGGACTCCCTATCCTCATTCCTACCCTGTAGTGCTGACAGAGACTGGGATTCTGGACATTCAAACCTGGCCATGCCATCTTCACTCTTGAGAATGTTAGTGGCTCCAGTAGTCCCAAGATGTTCATATGCTTTGCTCGGCTCTTCAGTGGGCCAGCTGTTGGTTCTGGCCTCATTTTCTCATGGTGCACAAGCATTCCTAGCTTGTCTGCCTCAGATAACAGGAAAGGCAATGGGGTCAGACCCTGGATTCAGGTCCCCCTTCTGTCGATGATTGGGTCTATGACAGTGGGCAAGGTGCTCATCCCCTTAGGCTTCTGTTTTCTACACACTAATAAGAAAACCACATGTAAGTTTGCAAGAAGAACTGAATAAAATAACCCATGTAAAATGCTTTAAATAACACTTCAAATGCAGTAAGTGTGCAGTACTATCACTATCTTCACCAATAAAATTAACACCATTTTGATCAAACAAGTCACTATTTTGATTTCTAGACCTCCAACTTTCTAAGATTCCCAATTTTGCCATCTCACTCATTTCTCTGAAGCTAGGTTGAACATAACACCTTGAATGAATGACCAAAAACAGATAGGAATCCTGGAAATAGTTAATATAATGCTGCCTCATTAAAGAGCCCTTAATCACACCTCTCTCATAAGCACCTAAAAGATAGAAATAAATGTTTCTTAGAAATAATGTCTTTTTCCTAAGGAGAATGGGTGGGCCATTCTAGGCCCTGACCTTGGAACCCACGGGCAGAGGGCACGGGCCAAGATAGCTGCCTCCGGGTTTCTGGAACATGGGGTCTGAGTTGGAGGACCTGGCTTGGCTCCACCATCACAGGGGAAAGGATGTCGTAACCCTGTAATCCATGACCAGTTGGAAATAGAATATCATTGAAGAGATAAGGGCAACAATGGCTTTCTGTCCAGTGATAAATTACTAACAGTTGCATTATTTTCCCTTATTTATATATGGGTCTCTTTATTGAATTTAGTGGTAGATAAATAAATGATCTGCCAAGCGTCTGGTTAATGTTACTTTTCAGGGACTTGTTTTAGGGCCATCTAGACTACTACTGATAATATCTGTAAGCTTTTCAGAAGGGAGAGACATAACATTTGTTTCTGACAAGAACCCTCTGTTTGTCTTATCTGCTTCATTTGAGAGGCCGTCGACCCCTACCTTCTTTGGTTAAAACAACCTCCAACCACAGAGGCACTCTTGAACTTGACTCTCACCATGAAATGTCACTGGGTGTCTCGGCTGTAAACCTGAGGACCTCTGTCATACACTGTCAGACTTAGTGCTTCCTGTTGGCCACCAGGAGACAGTGAGGGACGCACTGCTGAATTTCTCCCCTGAGCGCATTAAGATAAAAATTAAGTTTTCAAGCCTGACTATTTCTTCCTGGCCTGAATAGGGATTCTTTTTCTTTTCATCATCAACAACGTTAATTTTTTTTTAGTTCTAGGAGGTATTGATACACACTGGTTTAGAAACATACAGCTGGTCTATGACAATGAAAATTAACCCCAAGCCACAAAAAAAATAAATGGCCCTAATTTCTACCAACATGCTGCAGCAGAGCTATAAACTCAGAGACCCTCTCTATTTTCAATACTCATCCTTCCAACACTCTGACTCTGTGTACCATATTGAAGGCATGTTTCTCTATGTGCCTGAGGGACTTATACTCCTTTGATAGAAGTCATCTCATTAGTCACAGCCCCTGAAAACCTTTCTCTGGTCCTAGACCTGTGGCTCCGAATAGCTAATTTCTCTGCTGGTACCTCATGTTGTTGACCGTCATTACATTGAATTGTTGTGTGTCCATGGTGCCCCCTTTTTCTGGACAGTGAATTCCTGGAGGACACACATTGCACACACACTGTATTTCAGGGTTTAGTAGAGGGTTAGGCAGGGGGTAAGAGCTTAGTAATTATCTCTAGGTCATTATAAAGTCTGATGGGACAGTTTCTTTTCCTTGAATGGGGTCTCAGTTGTTTTCTTCCTCTATTATTATTTACTACAGAAATTATCTCTCATCTGTAATTTCTACGAAAGTGAAATTGTGTGTATATGTGTACACCATTTCTCACAATGTCTAGCACATTTAGTTGGCACTCAGTATATGTTTAGTGAATGAATGAATGAATGGCATTAGTATTTGGGATTCAAAGCCTATGCATGTAGGGGAATGTCACTATTTCGTAGAAAGTCATATATCTGAGTCAGGACTGGTTCAAATTCCAACCACCATGGAGCCAGGGGGAGAGAAAAAACTTAACCTGTTGGACCTCAATTTCATATTCTGTGAATTGAGAAAAATCTCAGAGATGTTAACAAGGATAAAGAACCAATGTGTCTGAAAACTCCTACCTCACTTTCATGCACTTTTTTGATATTAGGACTCTCTCTGACTCATGCCTGAGCCCTGCCTACTTCTTTGAATAGTAGTCTATTTGCAGGTGAGGGTCAGGAAGGCATTCTGGATGTGGGTGATGCTCAGATTGCAGGAGCTGTGGTACCTAAATGAGAGAGCTGGGTGGGAAAAAAAAAGAGGCTGCATGGCTGTGGCAACAAGGCCTGTCCATGGTCCCTACAGTGGAGTTCTTGAATGAGCTGTTCATATTCTGACCACCAGTGATGCCGTCTTCCTGTACCCTCATCACCTCATCCCACATGGTTCATTTATTTTCTCCCTCTTATTTCCCTCTGATCTTTACTTCCTATCTTTCACCCTCAAATTGAGGTAGGAAGTAATTTCTAGCTGGGATTGGGCAGAGCAGGAAAACCTTTTTAAATCAAAGGTGTGTGGGGGTATAATTTGGGAGTCTGGCAGCTAGGTATGTACCAATGGGTTCTACATCATCCCACGCAACTAGGGAGCTGAGTTTTGTAGGAACCTTTCCATGTCTGGAGGCAGAGTCCCATGTCTGCACTGGCCGCCCAGCTCCACTCAGGCTCCCTGCCTTGCTTTCGATTCCCTGCAGGGGCTCTGACTGATGAGCTCAGTTCTGGCTAAGATTCAGCTTAAAGTCTGAAATCCTTTGCATTGCTACCAATGTTACTCTTTTAAAACCAAACTGGGACATTATGCTCCCTTTAGTTCATCTCTTGAATGAGTTTTGAATTCCCCAAGTTAAATTTCATGTGCCTCATCCTGAGATTTAATGCTCTGAATACCATGTGCCTTTAACTCAGTTCTCCAGCCTCATTCCCCTCTGAATGCTACTAAGCACCAGCCCTGACATCACTCCAGACCCCTTGGGGGGCAGGGAACTTAGAACATTCCCAGTACCTCTATCCTTCTTAATCTATAGCTGTACTATTTTGTGTATACCTTCCTTGGAATTCTAAAGTCATAATAATCTTTTAATATCTACTCAATTATCAGCTTCTCTAGGAAATTTTCCCAGAGTCCCATAGTTCAAATAAATTTTTCCATTAACTTTGCTGCTAGAACAATTTGACTCTGGCACCATTTAGCCCATCACAGCTTGTGTGGTCTCCAGAACTGTAGTGACAGTAGGGTCATCATTCAGGCTGCTGTCACAGAGCACCATAGATGGGGTGGCTTAAACAACAAACATTTATTTCCCACAGTCTGGAGGCTGGGATGAAGGTGCCAGCAGATTTTGGTGTTTGAGGAGCACTCTCTTGGTTTGCAAAGGGCTGTTTTTATTTTCATTGTATTTTCACATGGTGCAGGAAGTTGGTGGTGGTGGGAGGCAGGAAGAGAGAGAGAAAGTGAGGGAGGGAAAGAGGGAGAGAGAGAGATCATCTCTCTTATGTCTATGTCTTTTCTTATAAGGGTACTAACCCCATTCATGAAGGTTCTACCCTCATGACCTAAAAGCTCCATTTCAAAATGCTATCACATTGGGGATTTAGCTTACAACATGTGAAATCTTGGGGAGCACATACATCCAGTCCATAGCAGGTATCTCTTTCTTCAACTAGCCAATGAGCTTCTCGAGGACAGTTTCTTGTTTCCACTCTTCATTGCTCAGCTAACAGCCTGAGACATAGTGAGTACCCATGTATCAGTGGGAAGTGAATTTTAATAGTTTCCCCAAAGATAACCTTTCCCCCTTTTATTGCCAATTTCTTTGCAAAAACTCCTTATTATGGAAATTTTCAAACCACAGAAAAATTGAGGGAATAGTTTGGCAAACTATGTATTCCTCATCCAGTTTCAAAAATTACGTCCATCCTTTGAAAAGCAAGACTCTTCTGCAGACAAAGCCTTTGGTGGTGAGGGGCATGGTCATTCTGCAGTGCCCAATTAATCCAAACAGTCTGAACACAGAGTCCTCCCCCAGAAGAACATCAGTGGGACTCCCAGTTAAAGGATGTCTTCCTAAGGCTGTTCTGAAGACAGAAATGCAACATAAGAATACACTTCCCAATAATGAGAAGATCAATGACTCTACTAAATAAAAATGTTCCCTTAATGTACTGTAAAAAATAAATAAAGATGTTTGGCTAGATTTATCAACCTGCATTGGGACCAGAATTAAGTCTCCATGATACATTTTTTCTACTTGTTTAAAAACACCTGAGTTGTTACATCACTAGTCAGACAACTGCTTCATTATATAAAGATAATACATGTCTGCTCTGAAGATGTGTGGTTTAAAAAAAAAAGTGTCTCTGTTCTCAGACCTGTTGGATAACTTGTAAATGATGATTGCTAAACATGCAGATGTGAGTGCAATTAGCTATATGTTAAAACTGGTTATCCATTACTGAAGATTTTAATAGATCAATAAGACTAGTTATTAACATCCTAGAGATTCTGATCATGTTCCCACAAAATGGAATTAAAGCCAACTCTTAAACTTTTCAATTGCTCAGCTTGGAAATTAAATGTCAAAGCAAGCTGAAATCTTTATTCTCAATGGAATGGGTCATATCAGGACACTCATAATGATAACATGTGTTTGTTCATATTGACATGTCATCATACCATATTCTAATTTTACAGTTGCAACAACTGTTCATGGCCTGGTGTTTTGACAGGGCATGAGGAAGGGCTTTTCTCATGTTTCTGCTCCCCCCATTAGCAGCTCATCAGTGTTGCCTGTAGCTCCTAACCCAGGCTATTCACAGGTTGTGAGGTGACTGAGGACCGTCCAATCCAGAGTGCTAAAACAGTGACCTGGAACCACGAACCTCCTCCAGGGAAAAAAATGAATGTGCAAGGAGGAAGTTTGGAGGAAGCTGGTGAGAAGCTATAATATTGTGAGGTTAGAAATCAGATTGGAGTGAGTTTCATCACTTGTTAGAACCAACTATAAATTTTGTTTATGATGGAGACAGGAGATTTGGACTCTACTGACCAAGTGGACTGGCTTCTTCCACTGAAGGCTTCTACAAACTACAAACCCGGATTGGTGGGATATTAATCTGCTGGCTTTTTATTTCCTCCTTTCTCTCTCCATGTGAGCCCAAGAGAGAGCTGGAGTATTGTATATCACTGGGAAAATCACTCTGAGCCCATCTTAGCAGTGCCACCTCAACCAATAATCCTGCTCATGAACATAGCCCAGTGTAGATTCCTCATGAGCCTTCATCAACAGCTAATTGATTTACTTAATTCTAAGTAATGGATGATCAGTCTCCACTGGCCCTCTCTCCAGTTCTCAGTCTCACCTGATCAGCACTGATATCTCAATGTAATGAACTGCTTCTGCCCTCCTGTCTTCCAGCCACAGAAAACGCCACAACTTCCAATTAAATTCTACGTGATTCATGGAAACCCGTGAGCTCACTTGCCTTAATTTTTTCCTCTCTAGGCCATGTGATCCTATTAAATTTCCTCCTTAAAATCTAGTGCTTGATACTCTGAAATGCCATGGGTTGTTACACAGCAAGGAAGTTGGAGGAAGGAACAGGCTAGAGTAAGTCTGAAAAAGTGTAATAGGTAGTATCTACCACTTAGAGGGCAGGTGTTCCAAAAAAGGCACTGGACACTTTAGTAAGGAGTTGATTCATTTTCCCATAAGGTCCTGTACATCTTTATCATTCCCCTTTGAAAGGAGATAGATACTTCTATTTTATACATGGGAAACTGAGACATGGAGAGATCCTGTGATTTCTAAAATCCTGTAGTGGCAGAACTAAGACAGGTGCCTAACACGTAGTTGACAATCTCGTTACTCACAAGATTACTGAATACTCAATCATTGTTACTGATGATTACTAATCTTCCAAGCTGTGGTTGAGTATCCATATTCTGCATACTGCTAGAAGCCTATTAAAGTATTATTGGAGCTCCTAGAACCATTTTTAATATTTCATACACAGAGATAATTTATGCATTTACTGACAAAAGGTGGCACAGTCTAATAAACATGTTAATTTTATTTGTTTGGCTGAAGTAGTAAATCCATGCTGAACAGAATAGCAGCAAAAAAAAAAAAAAAAAAAAAGGTACTCTTATTAAATGAAGTTTGACATTCAAATAAGCAATAACAAAAATAAAAACAACCAACCAAGCAATCAACCAACAAAAAAAGTTTAAAATCTGGCTCAGTAGGTAAAAGAATAACAATAATACCACAATATTAGGTCTTCTAGTGAGGAGGACATTGTTTTGAAGAGACAGGATAGCCTTGCAATAGCAAAGGGCAGATCCCAGAGACACATCAACCTAAATGGAATGCGTTGACCTACATGCTGCCTTACTTTGTATCTCCCCCAGATGTTCTAGGTAATAGAATAGACTGAATATGTGTTTCCATGCAGAGGTGCATTAACATATTAATACAACAAACTTACTTAATTCATCACACTCAGGTAACAGATGTGAGTTGAGCCAGGCCCTGAACTAGATACTGGGTGTAGAAGTGAAAAAGTCAAGGACTAGCACTCAAGGAACTCAAGTCTAATAAAGGAGGCAGAAGCATCAATTTACTACACAGTTTACTATGGAGCAATCAAGGCTACAAGAGAAATACATCCTCAGCAAGGCAGTGATATAAAAGAGGCAGGAAGACTTTCCTGAGCTACCCAAGCCAAGTAAAAATTTTGAACTCTTTCTGGAAGAGTAATGGACTAACGTGGAGTTGGCCAGATGGCAGAGAGGAAAGAGGGGAACCCACTTAACATCCTGAAGCATCACAGTGGACATGGGTGTTCGGTGGATTCAACTCAGCTTTTTTTTTTTTTTTTTAATTTTATTGTTGTTGTATTACATCCATCCCTTTTTTGCTCCCCTCTGTCTCCCACCCCACCCACCCTTTCCCCCCAAAGTCAATCCCACCTGTTGTCCATGTCCATGGTTCCTTTATACTAGGTTCTTGTCTAAGCTGCTCCCCTTCTTTGCCTCCCCCTCCCCCCAACCCCTTTCCCCCT
>PVIW01014649.1:0-22536 GCA_004026585.1 Noctilio leporinus
GTGGTCAGGGGGAAAGGGGTTGGGGGGAGGGGGGAGGCAGAGGGAAAGAAGGGGAGCAGCTTAGACAAGAACCTAGTATAAAGGAACCATGGACATGGACAACAGGTGGGATTGACTTTGGGGGGAATGGGTGGGTGGGGAGGGGGACAGAGGAGAGCAAAAAGGGGATGGATGTAATACAACAACAATAAAATTAAAAAAAAATTTTTTTAAACTTTATTGGTTTTAGAGTGAGAGAGGCAAGAGAGGAAGGGAAAGAGAAAAACATGCTTTAAAATTTTTATTTATTTATTTATTTTAAAGAGAAGGGAAGGGAGGGAGAGACAAATCAATGTGTGGTTGCCTCTTGCACGCTCCCAACCAGGGCCCTAGCTCCGCAAGCCAAGTTTGTTTCTGGACTGTGAATCAAACCGGTGACCCTTTGTTTTGCAGGCAGGTGCTCAATCCACTGAGCAACACCACCCAGGGCCATTGGTTGGTTCTTGCATGTGCCCTGACTGGAGATAGAACCTGCAACCTTGCCATATAGGGACAATGCTCTAACCAACTGAGCTAGCATGCCAGGGCCTCACAATGTGGTCTTTTTGACTAGTCAGTAGTAATACCACTTTTTAAATTCCTGTCTTCATAATTTGAGTCTTCTCTCTCTCTCTCTCTCATTAGTCAATCTAGCTAGGTAGGAGTTTGACAGTTTTGTTAATCTTTTCAAATAACCAACGTTTGGTTTCATTGAGTTTCTCTATTGTTTTGCTATTTCCTATTCCATTTATTTCTTCTCCAATCTTTATTTCCTTTCTTTATTTCTTCCTTTCTGCTTGCTTTTTAATTACTGTGTTGTTTTTTCTAGTTTCCTAAGGTAGCAAGTTAGGTAATTTTTTAAAAGGCATTTAAAAAAAAGATTTTATTCAGTCATTTGTAGAGAGAAGGGAAGGGAGCGAGAGGGGGAGGGAAACATCAATATGTGGTTGCCTCTTGCCCACCCTCAACTGGGGATCTGCCCACAACCCAGGCATGTCCTAACTGGGAATCCAACTGGGGACTCCTTGGTTCACGGGCCTGCACTCAATCCATTTAGCCACATCAGCCAGGGTGAAGGTTCGGTTATTAATTTGAGATGTTCTTCTTTTGTCATATGGGCATGTGTAGTTATACAATTCCTTTAAGCATTGCTTTAGCTGCACCTCATAAATTTGAGTGTGCTGTGTTTTGTTTTCATTCATTTCAAGATGTTTTCTAATTTCCCTTGTGAAATTTTTCATTGACCCATTTGTTGTTTAGAAGTGCATTAATTTCCACATATTTGTGAATTTCACAAATTTCTTTCAGTTTTTGATTTCTAATTTCACCCCGTTGTGGTTGGAAAACATCCTTTGCTTGATTTTAATCCTTTTGAATCTATTGAAGCCTGCTTGGTGACTTAGCATATGACCTGAATTTGAAAATGTGCCTTGTGCACTTCAGAAAAATTTGTATTTTGCTACTTTGGGTGCAGTGTTCTGATAAAGATGCTTTTTTTAAGGCAGATTTTTAGGCTATGCTCGCTGAGGTAGATTCCCCTGTCCTCTGTATTGTTAATAAGTTCCCCACATCTTTTATGGGCAGTTCACACGGCCCAGAACCCAGACGCTGGGAACTTCTGAACGTCCTCTACTTTTGGCTTCCTTTGATTTAATTATTGCACGTTCGTAACTGTGGTGGCGCCATCCAAAGTTCCGATCGACTTTTCTATTGCTCTAGTCTTGCTGCCAGGTCAGCGGAAAGAAGGCTTCGTTCGCCGGCTCAGCTTTCGATTCATTCTGCCTGAGTCGTGCTGCGGAAGGATTGGTCTGCTTGGGCGTCACGTGGCCCGCGGCCGGATGATGGCGGGCGCAGGGGAAGATTTGAGAACGCTCTTTGGAATTGGCGTCCGCACCGCGCTGGAGGCCTGGCCCGCCTTGCAGGTAAGAGGGGCTGGGGCCGGGGCGGGGAATGGTTAGGGCCTGGAGCTGAATAGGAATTGGCCGGGATAGGCTCGGCGGTGTAAGTGGCGAACTCCTGCGTCACCTCATGCGGGCTCTGTGTTGGGCTGACGTGGGTCATTTGGGCCTTCGTTCACAGATTGCTGTGGAGAATGGCTTCGGAGGCGTCCATAGCCAGGAGAAGGGCGAGTGGCTGGGAGGTGCAGTGGAGGATTACTTCTTCCGCAACGGTGAGTGTGAGGCGCTGCGACCTGTGTGTGGGGGTTGGTGGGGTTAGGCAACTAGGGGGCGAGACGGGGGTGGAGCAGAAGGCCTGTTGTGGAGAGTGCGCACTTAAGTCTTGAGCAGTTGTCGGTTGGTACCTGAGAGCGAGGTGTTCGAATGAATGCAGGCTTAGAAATCAGAATCCTGAGTTCAGATAGATGCTTTACGGGCAGGTGTCACTCTTGGACAAGTCATTTTACTTCCCTGAGACTTTTCCTAATTCCTAAAATGGGTTTAAGATCCATCCCCGAATCACATAATGTTACTTAGTTTTCTGCGGCCACTTTCATTAAGCAAAAAGAAGCAGGTGAAATTAATAGTATTCAACCCAATATATCCAAAATATTTGAACGTGTAATCACTATAAAATACTATTAATGTTGTACATTTTAGCATTACGTTTTCAAAACCTGCTGGTTATTTTACAGTTTTAGCACATCTCAATTTGGCCTAGTCACATTTTAAGTGCTCAATAAACGCATATGGCTATTTGAACAACAGAGATCTACATCCTTGATGTGTCTTGAGGGTCATATAAGAAATAAGGGGCCCAGCATAGTATTAGTTTTACAAAATTCTTCATTCAGATTTTTGGTCTTGAAGATGACCTTTCTCAAGAAGTTTATAATCTAGTGAGGAATCTGGATAAGTAAATAGGCATTTACATAAGGGTAGTAGGTATTCTAATAAAGAGCTCAGGCTGCTTGGATAGCATGAGAATTGGGAGGAGGCTTCTTTTGGAGATTGTTAGGGGAGGTGGTGATTGAGCTGAGTCTTAAAGGATGAGAAGGAGTTAACTTGGTGTGGGAGTCAGGGAGAGCAACACTCAGTTATGTGGTATGAGGAGACTATGCGTTATATTTGGAAAGTGGTAGGGTGCTCAGTATTGGAGTGTGTTTGTGGGTGTGTGGAGGGGAGAAGTGTTAGAGAGGGAAGTGAAGGAGTGGGAAGGCCCCTGGAAAAGGGTAGGGCATGGAAGGCCTTACATGTTTTTGATTTTTCCCTTTAGGCCCAGCATTGACCAAACTGCATAGTGTGGGAGAGTAGTATCTGTTAGATATTCAGTGAAGAAAAAGCTTATCCAGTCAAATTATGTAAGAAAAGCTTTTCTTCAGTTCCTACTTAATCGTCACAAGAATCATTAACATAGTAAAGACTTGGCTAAGTAAGGTGATGAGTCTGGCTTTGGATGTGGAAGGTCTCAGGCAGCTGTGAAGCAGGTAAAGCATAGTCTGGGTTGGAGACAGACTTGGGAAATATTAAGTTAGAGTGGTTGGGAAAGCCAGAGGGGTGAAAGAGGTTTCCCAGAGGGAAAAGAGCGAGGAGCTTTTGGAAGTCTTCTTGAATAATTTTCTAATTCAGAAAAAGAATACGGGCCTGTAAAGTAACTGAAGCTCCAAGAGGGGGCTTAGCCAAAGTCACATACAATAGGATGTTGATGTCAAGGCTATGTTATTTCATCATTGCAAGTACTTATATTCATTTCTTCTTAACTAGCCCATTGGTCTGTGGCCTCCAGTGTCTGGAGCCACAGTTACGAAGGGTCTCTCCATTTAAAAAAAGGGATATTTAAACCCAGGAATACAGAGCACTTCAGTGACTAAAAGGCTCACTCTTTGGATTTTTACCCACCAACCTGATGTATACCCAGCACGTAGGTATTGAAGAGTAACAGGCAGTAGTGATGAAGTTGGCTAGTCTTTGACCAAAGGGCCCTATTCTTTTCTACTCAGCTGATTTGGAGCTACATGAGGTGGAGGACTTCCTTGAAGAGCTCATGATGAACGAGTTTGATACAGTTGTGGAGGATGGGAGTCTGCCCGAGGTGAGCATGTCATGGACACAACTGCCATTTCTTTGCCTGCAGTCTTTCTTTTCCCCCAAGTGTCTATTTTAGGCTGAGACTCTTGGCTCCAACCATTCTTTTCTTGAGTCTCCCTATTGCCTAATGGGAAATCTAGTCTTCCGAGGCCTTTCCAAACCCTGCCTCTTTTTTTTTTTTTTTTTCTCTTGAGACATTATGTTCAGCTAGGCCTGTTCCTCAACCCCCATCCCAAGGGCAGGTCAAGCCAGGTAGTATTTCACTCCTGCTCTGTTTAACATCACTCCGCCTGCTGGGATTGCCTTACTTTTACATTTTCCATCTTTCATACCTCGTTCTAGTACCTTCCCTTCTAGGAGGCCCTTCATCAGTGCTTCATCCCTTTACCCTTCATATGTGCTTCCTTCATTAGTAAACTCCTTGGGGAAGGAAAGAGCCCCATTCTCTTCTGGAAAAATCCAAAACCTTCCTGACTCTTGCTGCAAACATGGGCTGTTATATTGTAGGTTCTCTAGAAAATCCAAGTTGGTTGAATGTTTTCTTGGTAGGTGAGCCAGCAGCTGAAGACCATGTTCAACCACTTCCAGAGAGGTGATGTGGCTGCTCTGAAGGAGATGGCCTCCCACATCAGCCAAAGAAAGTACAAGGTTAGAGCTACCGCGCTTGCAACAGTCAGAGAGAAGGATGAGGATGATGCAGACAGCGTGGAGGACATGGAGGTGAAAGGGGTACCCCCTGGGTGGAGAGATGTAGAGATTTTCAATTTTCTGGGAGATTAGCTAGTTTTATAAGGAAGTGATGGAGGTCGGATGATAGTGGTTATATTATCCAGAGGGCAGGGAACTTTCCTAACGTCACACAACCAATCCTCACAAAGCTGGGGAGGAGAGCCTGGGTCTCAATGGCCACAGCTGGGAGGCATTGTATTTAGCTCTCTCTCATTTCTCCTGCAGGTCACAGCTACGAATGATGGGGCAGCTACTGATGGGGCAGCTACTGATGGGGCCTGCCCGCAGCCTGAATCCTCTGGTCCAGACTCCCAGACTATTAAGGAGGAGGATATAGTGGAGGATGGCTGGACCATTGTCCGGAGAAAGAAATGAGTGGGGTTGGAAATTGTTTGGGCCCTTGTTTGCTAGTTGTTTTGAGATTTTGGAGGCTTGTGGACCTTTGGACTGGTTATCCCATCTCCACCCTCTCCCTTTTCTGCTGTTTAGCTTTCTCCAGGGGAAGAGCTCTAGGGTCCCTGGTCTTAGGGTGGTGGGACCTAGTTCACCACACCCTCTTGGGCCGTAAGTTATGAACTGAGTGAGGAATGTTGAGGCCTGATTTCCCAGCACAGTGCCTTGGGTGCAGTCAGTGTGAAGAGAGGAGGATGAGTGGGTGTGGCTGTGGCTGTGGCTGAAGAAGCTGAATGCTGTTTGACAGTGGGCAGGTAGTTATGAAGGGAGAGGAACAGCAGAACCAGTACTTATGCTGGGTCAGGAATAGTGTGATGAACGTGCAGCTGGAAGATTCATTGATGATGTGAATGAAAGTAGTTGTGGCACCTCTCCCCTGCTGCACGTGTGCGCACGCACATGCAGCAGCAGTTTTGTACCCCTGTCCAGAAATTGGAACCTCCCAGGAACATGCCTTTCTTACAGCCAAGCCTCTAGCCCTTGGTTCCTTCAGGAATTCTAAGACTGTGGCAAGGTGGTGAGCTTGGGTGACCTGGGCTTTGTTTTTTTGTTTCCCCAACCTCTTTCCAAACTTCATCCAATTCCATCCAAGTCCAGGGATGAGGCTTAAGACCTGAATAAATAATACCTTGATGTTTAATCTGTTGCTTGACCTGTTGTAAGTAGCCTTGGAGTCATCCTGGGGAAGCTGAGGTTCAGAGCTCACTAAGGGAAGAGTTTCTGGGCCCACCCTAGCAGTCTGGTACTTTGGACAAACAAACAGACCAAGGGAGCATAGCAATGCTCTGAAAGTTTCCGTAAGCCTGAAATAAACTGTATTTTTCTTTAAAAAACAAAACCAAGAGTATCCATTGTCCCCCCCGCCCTCCATTCCCTTGTCCTGCCCGGTGGCCCTGCCATGGGTCTGGACATGATAAAATAATGGGTAGCCTTGGGGCTGGGTAGAAGCTGTAAGCCATGGAGAGGCAGTAAGGACTCCCATCACTGCCCCACCTAGCACACATGTGGAGACACTGGCTGAGGGGGCAGAGGTGAGCGAGGGCCATGAACTCAGTGGAAGAACTGGCACTTGACTCTCAAGTCCCCTGCTTCTTGTACTTGGGGGAAATTTGGTGGAGGCAGGTTCTGTAAGGTATTGAGGGGTTAGGGGAAATGGCCTAATTCAGGCAGGTCTAGCAACAGTTCCCACCCCCTCCCTGGGGACAGGGATTAAAAACATTTAACATCACTGTAGGAATAATTTCTTTTTAAAAGCCCACATTTTGTGAAAAGGTGAATTAAAAAACCCAAGACCCAGCATTTGGGATTGCAAGTGCCCATGATGGGAGTTCAAGTATTGACTGAGCTGGGAGGGAGAGGGTTGGGGCCCCCAATTGGACATGGGCAGTTAAGAGTGTGGGGCAAGGGGCCCCAGTTCTTCCCAAACCCTCTAGGTCTTGTCTCGGGTCTGGGGGGCTTCAGGGGGTTCAGCAGTGGCTCCTGAAGCTGCCACCTGTGCCTCCTCCACCTCCCTGTCCTCAGACAGTGTGGGCCCTGGGCAGAACGTGTCCCCACGGCCTGCCCGGCCAAGCACAGCCATCCAGCGCCGCTGCAGCTCCTCTGTCTCAGGACTGAAATACCAGCTCAGGTGGCTCTGGGTGATCTTGAACACGTGCCGTCTGTCAGGGCGCTCCCCTGCCTCAGGAGGCCCCACCTCAAAGCCAATGAGGGGCAGGCTGCGTTGGGCTTTCACATCCTGGGGAATGGACAGAGCCAGGGTCACCTTAAGGCTTGGCTTCTCACAGATTTTTCACCCACTGACCCCCTCTGCCTTCACTTGCTCAAGAACCTTCTAAGGTCTCACTGATAGCAACAGGAAAATGTCAGGACTGGGGCTAGGACATAGGTTGGGTTCAAATAACCCCCCAGAATAGCTGGGCCAGTCTTGTTAGTGTGTACCAAATAGTCTTCAGGCCTTTGTCTAGGCTATTGCCCCTATTTGCATGTTCTTCCCTATTCAAATAGGATCTAGCAGTGCCCCATCTCCAGTGTGGCTTCCTCTAGGAAGCTAGCCCCCTCCCACAACTCACCCTTTTCCCCTATGTACATTGGCCCACAATCCTCCTTTCTAGCCCATCTTTGACTCACAAGGATGGGAGTTCTGATTTCCACTTAGGCTCACCCAATTTGCTGAAAGTCAAGGAGAGGCCAAGAACTGAAGGGGAAGGGGGTAGCCTGGCTTTGCCAGGTGGCTGAAAGGACCTAAAGGAGTAGGATGCACACCTGAGGGGCTCCATAGATGTACAGCACCAAGGGTTCATTTTCAGGGACCACAAACCATGCCTTGTGCCAGCCTTTCCCGCCCTTTTCCATGTAGTGCAGGAAACTGCAGATGACGCTGTTCTCTGCAGCCACTGATGCCTGCTTCTGTGACCAGAGACATAGGGGGTATCAATGTTGATAGAAGGCTTAGCTTGGCTCTTCTGGGCCTCAGTACTCGCTCAGCATAGGTAGGGCTATGCCCATTCTTCAGATGAGGATGCTGAATTCAGGTGGCAGTAGTGCTTTGCCCAATGTCTCCCAGTGAGTCAGTCAGGCCATAGCTACTACCTCTACTAGTTAGGTGGGAGGGGTGAACAGCTCTCAGTGGGGGAACCTAAATGCCAGTCAGGTGTTCTTCTATCCGTCCATTTATTCCTCAAGTGACTTAGGTATTTGTACCTCACCTTTTTGTCATCTTTTGTCACATATCCATTCCCTGTACTTGGTGAGAAGCAGTCTAGCATTGTGGTTAAGGGGATTGGGGGTGGGTAAGGCAGATTGGCTCAGAATTCCAGCTCTAGGTGAAAATGTATTGACTTGGAAAGAAAGCTTGTAGAGCTCTTGTAAGGACTAAATGAATTAATAGATGTAAAGTGCTCAGAATAGTGCTTGGCACAGAGTAAGGGTTCTTTAAATGTTAAAAAAAAATAAGTACCTCGATTTGGTTAAGAAACAAAACCAAAATGTGCACGCGCCTGGAAAGATAGGAAGCATAAGTGTTAGTGGTTATCTAGTGGGTAGAAGAAGTAGGGTGATTTTATTATTTTTGTTTATATTGTCTAATTTTCTTCAGTGCACATATCCTACTTTGTAATAAGAAAGGGTCATTTATTAATGAAAAAACATGCAAGCTCTGCTGCTCACTGGCTGTGCAACTTGGGTCAATGACCTCCTTGGGCTTCAGTTTCCTCATTTGTAAAGTAGGGATATGAATATACCAATACCATGGGTAGATTAGTTACTGTGAAGATTGTCTAAAAGCACTTAAATTAAAAGTGCTGGCTTCCACTCATTCACTCTTGCATTCATTTTACTCCAAGCCTGGATCACTTGTTCAGTCGATGCACATGGCACCACACCGTTTCAGAGATTACCAGGCCTCAGTCACACTGGGTGAGTGGCGGGGGTCCACGTGGTTGGTATGTGAGCATTAGTGGTCATAGGCCTGGCTCTTACCTCCAGGATGGACCTCCGGCGCTGAGGTGTATGCTGGCTGCAGGCTGGGCTACTCCCAGGCACCCCATGCAAAGCTACGTAGCAGTCAGTGCACACACGGTTGGAGCGGTTGTTGTCGTAGATGAGGCGGGCCCGGAACTCGGAGCACTTCCCACAAACCACCTGGAGTGGCAAGTGGGCAAGAGATGCCTGATTCCAGAAGGGCTTCCCTTCAGTGGACCAATTCCCACCACTGACTCATGGCCTCTTCCCCACTTGGACCATGCCCTCTCAGAAGTGGGCCTTCAGGCTGCCAGCTTGTCCCCTCCCTAGTTCTGCCCCTGCCTCCCAACACTCACATGCCCACAGGCCTTGCAGTGGTGCCTGCGCTTGGTGATGGAATTGAAGGGCTCCTGGCAGCGCATGCACATGGTGACTTCCTTTTCTCGGATGGGTGTAGGTGCCCGCTTCCCAAGATCCACATTCTGGAGAGAGGGCCAGGTCCCAGGTCAGAGACAGCCACTTCCTCATCAGGTTTAGCCAACCCTTATTCCTGCCCCCAGGCTTGGTTCATCATTAGGTGGCAACACACACATTCAGAAGACCTGTCTTTGAGCTCTGCCTCCATCCCTACCTCAGTATGCTACCAGAGGCAAGTGTACTTCCTGGGCCTCCATTTCCCCAGTGAATTTTCTGTGGCCCTACCAACAGAAGACTGTTCTTTTGAAATCATGCACTGCCTCTCTGGTCTTTCTAGAAAGGGGAGAGGAGCATCTCAATGTAAGGTGGTGACTTGGAGGCCCAATGCAGAGGGAGGGGATGGGGACTCTTACTGGAGAGTTAGGGGGTGTGTCTTCGTCTTCCCTGTTTGTTGAGTTCAACAGTTTGAAGGTCTCCAGCGTCTGTTCATGCTTCAGAAGGGTGGAGTTGATAGCCTGGGGAGGAGGTAGAAGAAATGCGACGTCAGAGCACCTCACAATTCACCCATCTCCAGCCTCACCTCATTATCTTACGACCTAGCCTAGAGTCAGAAAAGTTGGGTTTTAGGCACAGCTCTGCTCCTTGCAAGTACAACCTTCACATGTCCCTTCTTACATTCTTACATCCAGATCTCAGTTCCTTTTTTTTTTTTTAAGAGAGGGGAAGGGAGGGAGAAAGAGGGAGAGAAACATCGATGTGAGAGGGAAATATCAATTGGTTGCCTTTTGTATGCGCCTTAAGGACCTACCTGTAACCTAGGCATGTGCTCTGACTGGGAACTGAGCCCCGTGTGTCTTTCCCTTCGCTACACAATGCCCAATCAACTGAGCCACACCAGGGAGGATTCAGTTCTTTGTGAAATGGAGGAAGGAGATTAGTGGCTGAAAGACCTCAGAAGGCCTAGCCACTGTCTGGGCTGAACTCACAGGAATTACACTCTAAGAGGAGCCAGCTCTCTAAAGGAAGAATTCGTGAGTTTCTGCTTAACCTTTGGACCTCAGTTGAGTTTATCTGTAAAATGGAGATAGAAAGATTTTTGTCCAGGCCCATACTGGCCAGATGTGAGTTTTAGGGGAGTTCACCAACCCCTGGAAGACCTGTTAATACTCCTCCAGCCCCCTACCACGAAGCCTTTTTGGATGTTACCTGGACCCAGTCTTTCTTTTCCTCCTCAGTCCTTGGGGGCAAAAAAAAAAAAAAAAAAAAAAAAAAAAAGTTGGGTTAGGCAGGCCACACAAAAGCAATAGGAGTGGTAAAGAGCAGATATTTTGGAGTCAGACCTTTGTTTGATCCTCTACTCCTTCATTTATTACTTATATGACCTTAGGCACATCACTTAACCTGTGTGAGCTTTTTTATTCAATAGTCACTAATTCTTTCCAGACTTGGTGCCAGGAACTTGGGCCTCTGAGAGGACCCTACCCTCGAGGAACTCATAGTCTGGGGATGGGGAAGAGACAGGGAAAATACAGTGGTATTAGTGCTGTGAGGAGCCAGAAAAGGAGACCTGCCCCAGCCTGGAGTTTGGATAGCGGCTGGTACATAAGAATTTCCTCAAGGAGGTACTTAACTTCAGGGAGAAGGGCAAAAGTGAGGTGTGTGTAAGATTATGGAATGTACAAGAAACCATCAACTATTTGTCCATTGCAACATATGCAAAATAGACATAGCATTGTTTTTGTTTTAAAAACATGTCATGTGAGTATTTATGTTTGTCAAAACTCATCCGTGGTACACTTAAGGCTTATGCATTTCATTGTTTGAAAATTTTGCCTTAAGAAAAGGAGAGGACCTAAAACAATGAACTTTAGTTAATGATATGCACATCAACACCTTTAGAAGTGAAGTGTAGCAACATCTGCAATTGACTTTGAGATGCATTTTAAAAATCACATGGATTGGTATATGGATAAAAGGATAGTAAATAGAGCACAATGTTAACACTTGCAGAATCTATATAGGTGTTCGCTATATAATTCTTTAAAACTTCTCTGTATTTTGGAAATTTTTCATTATAAAATATGGAAGGAAGACATGTTTATGTGTGTGTGTACATACACAGACACACACATGCACAAATATGTGAAGAGAGGAAAAGCCTCAAAGAGGATCTGCCAACACACCAGCACTGGTTCTCTCAAAGTGGTACAGGTGGAGGGAACTTTACCTTATTCTGATTGCATTCTTTGTTAAAAATTCTTTTTTTGTTTATATTTTGTAATTTCTTTGCAGAAGAAAATGCTGCTTTTGATTTTTAAGAGCCATAAAAGTGTTTTTGGCAATACATGCTGAATACATAGGGTAAAGTGTCATGTTAATAATTTAAAATGGTGCAGTAAAAGATATACATGGCAAAATGTCAGTAGTTAGTGACTTCTAAGTCAGTGGTTCTAAATCCTGCTGCACACAGCTCACCTAGGGAGCTTTAAAAACTCCCCATATCCAGGCTACACCCCACACAAATGAAATCAGGGTCTCTGGGGGTAGGCACCAAACGTCAGGTTTTTATTTTTAAAATTTTGAAACCATTTACTTTTGGTAAACATCACGTTTTTAAAAAGCTTCCCAGCTGAGCTTGTAACCAAGGTTGAGAACCAATTGTCTAAGTGGTGGATGTGTGGATGTTTGTTTTATTTCTGTCTTTCTCAATATTTGAAATTTTTCTTTAAAATATATATTTAAGGTCAGTAAAAGTGATTGTAAAGCAAACCTTCCATGCCTTTCTTCAGCCACTAGGAGGAAACCTTACACTACTCAGTGTACCCTCTTGGTACAGCAGCCCCCTCCCTCATCCTCCAGTGCTGTGGCTTATCACTCAGGATCTTCTTAGGCCCTACTGGACCCCATACCTGCCCTCCCCCAGATGTGCCTGTTGGCTTAGTTCTCCCTTTCCTGGCTGCAGGCCTCCAGGGTGCTCTGTCTCCCAGAGATTCAAATGCCCTCTAGCTCCTATTTGTCTCTCTCTTGCCTCTATACAGTCCCAGGAATGAGGGTTCTGACTCTCATTTTTCACTTCCTTGTAGCCTGTCAGAGGAGATGATCTAGCCATGTGCATCCATTCTCCCGCCCTGACCATGACTGTGAACCTGTCCCCTGGGCCCTCAGAAGGCAGTATGAACTCCAATCCCAGCTCCGTTCCTTTCTAGCTGTGGGATCTTGGGCAACGTGCATTAACTCTTCTGTGTCTCAGTTTCCTCATCTGTAAAATGGGGTAGATGGAAACTAGCTACTTCAAGGATTGAACTAGTCAATTTATACTTAAATTATAGAAGTTAAAATAGTGCCTGGCATAAGAGCAAGTATGTCTTCATTAAACATGAGATACTATTATAACTATCTATGTAGAGGAGAGCTGAGAAAGAAGCTTCTTAAAAATATTTTACTTATTATTTTTAGAGAGAAAGGAAGGGATAGAGGGAGAGAGGCAGAGAGAAAGACATCAATGTTTGGTTGCCTATCATTTGCCTCCAGCTACAGACCTGGCTGGAGACCTGGCTTGCAACCTGGTTATGTTGCCCTGGCTGGGAATCGAACCAGCGACCTTTGGGTTCGCAGGCCAGCTCCTTATCCACTGTGCCACCAGCCAGGGCTTAGAAAGAAGCTTCTTTGTTAAATGGCTGGACATTACTTTTAAATTTGTTAATACTAAAATTTTTTCTTATGAAAGATTTCAAGCATATAGAAAAGCAGTGTAGCATTGTACATTTTATATATGTCTACTATATAGATGCAAATTTTTCTTTTCTTAAAAAAGATTTTATTTATTTTTTAGAGAGAGGAGAAGGGAGGGAGAAAGAGAAGGAAAGAAACATTAATGTGTAGAGAAAACATTAATCAGTTAGTTGCCTCTCGCACGCCCCCAACTGGGGACCTGGCCTGCAACCCAGGCATGTGCCCTGACTGGGAACGGAACCAGTGACCTTTAGTTTTGCAGGCCAGCATTCAACCCACTGAATCACACTA
The DNA here is from genome assembly GCA_004026585.1 of Noctilio leporinus. Classification (NCBI taxonomy): domain Eukaryota; kingdom Metazoa; phylum Chordata; class Mammalia; order Chiroptera; family Noctilionidae; genus Noctilio; species Noctilio leporinus. The sequence continues at coordinate 13,125 of PVIW01014649.1, forward strand.
GCCAGGGCTAGGTGTAGATTTTTCAAATATTTTGCTATATTTACATATTATATATATTATTTATATATTTTATATGTATGTGTGTATATATGTGTAGATACATATATTTTTGTAGATAAATCATTTAAAAATAAATTACAGATTGGATGCTAATTCCTCAGCATGCATCATCAGAAAACACGCCCATTCTCTTATATCACCACTATACCATGGTCATACCCAAGGAAGTCAGCAGTAATTCCCAAATAGCTAACGCTCAGTTCACATTTAGATTTTCCCTACTGTCTTGCAAATATATTTTAGGGCTGCTTTTCTTAAACCAGCCTCACGTTATGTATGAAGCATTGCATTTTGTATTTCTCTTAAATCTCTGAATGTGCACTAAACTATTTGTGTTATTTAGTTATGTTTAGATTCCTATCTTGCCTCTCTTCTAACAAAACCCACCTGAAGAACAAGCCTGTATCTTTAGGGAAAGGTACCCACCCTTTGCCTGGAACAATCTCTCCCCTAGGAAGGTAGCCTGATGTGAATGGCCATAGAGTATGTGAAGGGAAGCCATACATAGGCAAGGGCAAATACCTGGCTTGGAGCTCCAGCGAGCGCTGCTTTCCTGACACCAGGAAGGTTCTAGGCAGATTGAGGTTGGAGCTTTCCTTTAGCTGAATGGAAAGAGAGGCTTTGTGAGGCTTACTGTGTTCCACATCCTCTGTACACATGCATGCACAGACGGGGCAAAATCAGAACATTTTTGTCACAACATCCCAGCACCAAGGCCCCACTTCGGTTCCCCATTTCCCACCTCTTGGTGTGCTTACCTCCATGCCATCTACATCAATGCGTGCCCGCACGCTAAACTTCTGGCCAAGGAGCCGCAGCCTGGGCACGCAGTAAAGGAGGCGGTCATTGAACTAGGAAGGAAAAGGTTTGGGATGTACGTGCAGAGGACCAAGGAGGGCTGTGGCCCAGCTCTCTTCTAAGACTCCTAAAGCTTTAGTACTGGGGGCTCAAGGCAATAGATGAAGAATACAGCTTAGACAGGGCACAAAAATCACAAGGGCAGAGCCTAGGCCTGAGAGTCACTTTGTAGTTGGTGACCTTGGGCAAGTCACTTCTCTCTCAGTCTTAGTTACATCATCTGTAAAGTATAGGGAAAAACATTTCCTAGTATAGACAGTGAAAGTACAGTAAGTTAATGGAGGAAAGACAGTACCAGGACAACGTGTCAGAGGCATGGCCCGCCCACAGCCCCACACTCAGCACTTACTAATATGAGGTATCGGTCTTGAGTGGTCCCATTTTTTGCTGATAGCTTAAGGATGTGGCCTTCTTTAATGAGCTCTTTAGTGGGGCTGACAATGTCTTCCTCACCCCCTAGCAGCTCATATACTTTCAGCAGCTTGTGCATTCGCTCCTGGTAAGAGACAGCAAAAGGTAGGGTTGGGGTGCTGGCCTCCCCTCAGATGTGCACAAGTTGCAAGCCCTCCAGGACAGAGACACCACAGGTGGGTGGCCAAGGAAGGGCAGGGCTTGGAGGGTCACTCACCATTTTGCGGATGGCAGCGTTAGAGTGTTCTGCTGCTGTGGCTATCAGCTCCAGAGACTCTGCAGGCAGAGTGGGAAGGAAGGTAGATGGAGGACTAGCAGAGAAACAGCTCTTGGGGGCTTCTTTGCTTTCTGAATACTTCCTCCTGGCCTCATTACACCCTCCCCATTCCAAAAAGCAAATAGCAACAGCACATGAAATCAGAAACTGCCTCAATTAATGCCACAATAGCAGAATCATAATACATAGAATAGCTGGCATCCAATAAAATCCAACCTTAACAAGATTATTATTACCATTGCAAATAACAATTTTTAAATGTAACTGGCAGGAAACATTCCCATGTTTTAACAAGTTGTCTCTGGATGGTAGGACTGTGGGTGATTTTTACTGTCTTCTTTAGATTTCTCTGTGTTTTTCATATTTTTGACAAAGAACATTCATGACTTTTATAATGAGAAAGTCATATAAAAAATAAAAAGGTGATCCTATTCTTTGTCTCAATAGTTTGATTATAAGAAGTATACTAAGGAACAACAGGTGGGATTGACTTTGGGGGGAATGGGTGGGTGGAGAGGGGGACAGAGGGGAGCAAAAAGGGGGTGGATGTAATACAACAACAATAAAATTTTTAAAAAAGTATACTAAGAAAAGTGTTCTAGGTACAACTGTGTTTTAGTTTCAGTTGTTTATAACAGTGTCAAACTGGAAACAGAAATGTCCAACTGTAGTAATGTGCATTCATATAATGGTCTACTAAACAACCTTTACAAATAATGCTTGTGTATGGTTTTTCATAATTTGGGAAATGCTCAAGATATTTTAAGAAAAGAAGGGGACACAAACTTGTATATACCCCAAACCTTCAATTTCACAACTATACACGTATTGAAAAACACCAGAAAGAATATGCTCAAATGCTCCTTGTGCTGATTCTCTGGAATTTTTTTCCCCAACCTCTTTCAACTTTCCTTTAATTTCCATATTTTATGTAGTAACCTGGTATCATCAGGAAAAAAATGGACGTAAGTCTCTATGCATTTCCATACAGCAACCAATCTTGCCCATGCTCGTGGCCCAGCTGCACTGCATCCCACTTGCACTGCACCCTACTCTTGTCTATACTAGATTTTCCCACTCAGAAAATATGCTTGTAATGGAGGAGCACAGGTGCTTCTGAAGAGGGTACATATGGTTGGCAAACTAAGTCTTGCTTTGCTAGGAGACCCTCCATGACCAAGTCTTAGTGCTAAAGATCTGTGGCCTCGTTCCCAGCTCAGGCCTTTCACATGCCAGGCTCCAATCTCCAACCCCTTCTCTACCTTAGCTGCCAAAGAGAGCTTTCTTGTATAAGGCTGGCTGTCATTCCTCTGCTCACATCTACCAATGGCTCCCCTATGCCTACAGGATAAGGACCCAGCCTTTTATCCTGGCATCAAAGCCTCTGGTGATCTGGCTTCTGATGACTTCCCTAGCATTCTCTACTTGCCTCTCAACATGTCCTGTCTTGCCTCCCTGGCCAACTGCCCCTTTAGTCTTTTGGATTCAGCTCACTTCCTCCAGTAAGTCTGCCCTGAATTCCCGGGCTGGGTTACAACCTTGTCTGGGTTCCCACATTCCCCTTAGCTCCACTCTCTGTCCTTCTGGTCACACCATGTGTTCACTGTATGTTTATATGCTCACATTTGTATCCTGCAATAGTAGACCAGGAGCCCCTAGGATGGAGTCAAGGTCCCACCACCCTCTCCAGGGTTCCCCAACAGATGCTTTGCATAAATTAGCTCCTTTAATCCTCACTATAACCCTACAAGATAGGTGCGATTGTGCCTATGGGGAAACTAAGACTCAGAGGGAAGAGGTGGTGGCCTTAAGTTGTCTATCTGGGAGGCAGTAGAGTTGACATCAGAGCTGGAACTGCTCTCTGTTCCCCTTTCTTCTAGATATTCTGCATCTCCTCCATCCCAGGGAAGAGGGCGTGCTGGGTGGCGGAGGTAGGGAGGGGGACAGGAAGAAGACTCTGGCAAGCTGGGGCATATGAGCTCGGGCCTGTGCAGGCTGCTGGACTGTGACTAAAGGCTTTGCTATCATGAACTCTGTCTGGAGATGTCTTGTGTGGGAAACAGACTGCTGTTTCCCTGGGTCCAGTGTGCATGTAGGCTCTTTCTGGGAGTTCAGTGTGAGGATGTCAGTCCAGGAATTCATTTGGAGGTTTAAGCTAAGGAGCACAGTTTGGGGAGATTGGTATAGGAGCTTGGTATGGAGGCTTTGGTAGGTGGGGCCTGGTCTGGGCTTGGCAGCCTGGGACCTTTATTGGGAGTTCAGTCTTGGGCTCAGGGTAGGCAGCTCAGGCCAGGAGTTCCAGCTGACCTGGTTGGTGAACCCAGTCTGAGAACTAGCAAGTGGGGAAGTCAGCCTGGGGAATTAGAGATGATTCAGCGGGGCTCAAACCTGGAGGCACTTTCTGCCATTCTACCTGGGAACTTTAGTCTGAGAGGAAAAAATAGGTCAGCTTAAGATCTTGGCCTGGGGAACTTAGTTGAACATATATCGGACTGGCTCTTATTCTGAGAGGCTCAGAAAACTGGACTAGGGAGTTCTTTTTGGTGGGGTAGAGGGCTTGTCTTTGGGTTCAGTGAGGGGAACTGTCGACCAAACTCAAGCTCTGAGGTTCATTCTAGAGACACAGGTAAGGTTGAGATTGGTATAAAACAGGAGCCTAAATTTGGTGAACTCCATCTGGGAGCCAATTTTCAGGGTACTTGATGTGCAAGGTGTCAGCCAGGGCATTCAGTAATAAAAACAGCTAACATTTATTGAGCCTTTACCATGTGCCAGGCACTGTGCTAAAAGCTTTACCTGGATTATCTCCTTTATCCTCAAGACAACTCTTTGAGGTAGATATCATTATCACCATTGCACCAGAAATCTGAGGCTGAGCGACTGAGGCTTGCCCAGGTTCACACAGATGGAAACAGGGACTCAATCTGGGGCTTAGTCTGGGGAGCTACCGTGGCAGCTCACTCTGGAGATCCAGTCCAGGGAGCTCATTTAGACCATTTCAATTTGGAAATATGTTAGGGATCCAGCATGGAAATAAAATTACAGAACTCAGTCCTGGAACCTCAATGTGTACATGTGATTCTGTAGAATTTACAGGCTCTAAGTGGAGAAATGAGATGGGAGGCTTCTTGTGGGGACCCCAGTGGAAGTGAGGTATCCTAGATTCTCAGTATAGGGCCCAACCTGGAGACCTCAATCTGCTAGGCTGAACCTGGGAATCTCAACCCATAAATCTAAGTCTGGGACACAGAAGATGGGGGGCTTTGTCTGGGGGAAGTGAGTCTGGGGGTTGAGACTGAGATCAAACTTGGAGCCTAGCATGGGTAGCTTAACTTGGGGGACTTGGGCTAGAGAAAACAGTCTGGAGTTTCTGTGTGGAGCTCAGTCTGGGCAGCTTAGTTTCAGGGTTCTCTCTGGATTCATACTGGCAAACTCTAGGAATCCATTCTGAGGGTTCAGTGGTCTGAGTCTGTGGGGTAGATCTTGAGTGTCAGTCTTTTGGGCTCAGACTGGAAGTGTCAGTCTTAGGGACAATAAATGGAGGGATTAATCTAAGGTGCTCGGTTTGGCAATAACCATCTACAGAATGGTGGCCAAGGAGAGCAGACTGGGAGGCTCTTTTGGGGGAATCTCACTCTGGGACCTCAGACTGAGGGCTCTAACTGGGAACTCTAGTCTAGGGATTTCAGTGTGGGAAAATGAATGTGGGGGATTTATGACTGGGACCGAAGACTGGTTCAGCCTGAGGGCTCAGATTAGAGATGTCAGTCCAAATGAATCAGGGTGGAAAGCTTTTCCCACAGGTTCAGGTTATGTAGCTCATCCAGACACCTCAATGGGGGCTCTCATTTAGGGAGAGGAATATGGTACTTACTCTGAAGATGTTTTCTTGTAGAGCTCAGCTATCAGGCTTTTTAAGTTTCTGTTTCTAGAGGTCTAGGCTTGGTAGGAAAGTGCCCCATCTGGTGGAGGAGGCTCAGTTGTTAAGTGAACACAACTGTCTGCTTCCAACTTTGTGGCTACCGGGACCCCACACTTTCCAAGTTTTCTTCCTACCTTTAGAGATGCTCCTTTCTAAGTCTCCTTTGCTGATTTCACCTCCCTCAGCTTTATCTTTGGCCCCCTTTCTTTTCCATTTATGCTCACTCCCTTGGTGATAGTAACCAGCCTTATGGCTTCACACACTGCTTATGTGCCAATGAGATCCAGATCTCTCCCTTTGAGATTCTAGACTCATCTCTGGCATGAGTCTAACTGGCAGCTCACTTTGAACAAGTCCAAATTCTAACTCCTAAACTTTTCTTAGGAATTATTAACAGCAGCTGAAGAATTTGCAAGTCATTCTTGACTCCTTCTCCTGAGCCTACACCCATTTATTCCATCCTAGTTCTTTCAGTGTGACTTCCAGATACAGTTGACCCTGAATAACATGGGTTTGAACTATGTGGGTACACTTATACATGGATTTTATTCAGTAAATGATATGAGTGGATTTTCTCTTTCTTATGCTTTTCTTAATGGCATTTTCTTTTCTCTAGCTTTCTTTATTGTAAAAATATTGTATGTAACACATATAACATGTTTTAATTGACTATCATGTGTTATCAGTAAGGCTTGTGGTCAACAATAGGCTATTTGTACTTAAGTTTTTGAAGAGTCAAAAGTTATATGTGGATTTTTGACTACATGGGGGTCAGTGCTGCTAACCCTGTATTGTTCAAGTGTCAACTGTATAATATTTGTATATCTTGAATCTAACCATTTCTTACTACTTTCACTACCACAATCCTAGTCTTTGCCAACTTTTCTCACTTAAACTATTGCAAAAAGGCCTCTAACTGGGGTCTTGGCTCTCTCTCTCTTGCTCTCGATCAATACCTTCTCATGATTACCCTCTACACTCAGAATAACATCCTTCCCCTGATTTCTGCCTTCAAAGCCGCACTCCTTTCTCCAATCCTACTTCTACCTATCTTACCCTCACTTGTCATGCTTAGGTCACACTGGCCCTTCTTGTTGGTCCAGAGATAAGCTGCCACCTTCTCCCCTAACTTCCATCTTAGCAACTCTGCACCTGCTGTTGCTTCTGCATGGAATATGCTCCTCCCGAATTGGTGTTCTTCCCCAGCTGACATGTGGCTCCCTTCTTGTTATTCAAGTTTGATTCAAATATCTTCTATTTAGAGAAGCCACCCAATCTAGAGTAGGACCCCCCAGTCAGTTACATCACCCTCTTATTCACTGAATTATACATAGCACCTATCTAATGTCTAACTGTGTATTTATTACAACAAGTCCTCAAGGTAATTGATTGGTTCTTGTAACTGTCAAGAAATGATGCATAATAAAACCAGTTTTACCATAGGCTAATTGATATAGGCAAGAGTTAATTTCCTATGGCATCTCATCAATGTTCTAATGAAATGGCATTGAAGGAAATGGCATTGAAGGAAGTGACATTATTCAAGGACCTACTATACTTTTGTATATTGTCTATCTTCCTGACTAGAATATATACTCCCTGAGATCAATGACCTTGTCTGTCTCATTCATCTTCATATCCCCTGTGCCTAAGACAATGCACAGAGTGGGGCTCGGTACATAGCTGTTATATTAATGAAGGAATAAATGGAACTAAAAGTCTGGGGGAGAGAAATTTGGGGAGATTCTGGGGAGCACTTTTTGGGGTGTGATGCTGAGGTGGGGATGGGTCTCATACTGGTAGAATCAGAATTAAACAGTTTTCTAGTGGTTAAAAGTGGTTGGGAGATGGTACCTCAGTCTACAAATCTATATCTTGGAGACAAGTCAGTCTGGGGTATTCAATTCTGGAGAGGTGATTCTGTGGAGCTCTGATCAGACTTGGGGTTTCTTTTGGGAGGTTCATTCTGGACAGGGGCTGCCATTTATGGAGTGGAGCTGTAAGTGTGGAGGGATGGAAAATCAGGGGCTCGATGAGACCAATTTCTTTCTGGGGAGCTTAGCTGTGGAGATTCATTTAAGAGGGCTTGGCCTGAGGGGTCTGTCTGGGCTCTCAGCCTGGTGGCTCAGTTCCTTTGAGCTTGGGACAACTTTATTTGAGGATAAGTCTAGGGGTCTGCCTTGGGGTCTTGGCTCTTTATGGGATCGTTCTGGGCATCCCCTCAAAGTCTTGGCATTCCAGTTGTAAACTTTAGACTGAGGGACTCCTGAATGTTCAGTCTGGGTCAACCTGGAGGTTCATCCTTGGGTCTCACTCTACAGCCTCAATGTGGGCCTTTCAGTTTGGAGATCCTATTCTGGAATTTCAATGATATGCAATGGAAGGCTGGCCCTGTGAAATAAGTCCAGGCGGGGGGCTGGGCCCGGGAGTGCGCACTCACTTTGGGCGTCCTTGCTGTCCGGTGAGCCATGGGGAAGCTTTAACAGATAGTCCTTGAGAAGCAGCTCATAGCGTGGGATGCGCTGTACAGGCTCCAGCATGTGGTGCTGCAATGTCAGGTTGCCACAGGCTTCCTCCTTCTGTGACAGGCAGAGAGGCTCAGATCTGGCCATATACCCGCCACCAGGTCCCTGCAGACCTCTCCTCCCCATTGTACCCCATCCATCTTTGCCACTTACCTGCACCTCATGGATAATCACTTTAAACTGGGTGGAGCGCTCTGTCCAGGTATTGACCAGCTCCACGGCCCGGTCAAAGTTTTTCACATACTCTCCATACATCTTGAGGAAGGGTGCTAACTTTTGTAGGATGTCTCCAATGCGTGGGTAGCGGTCCCTGGGGTGGAAACAGGGGCTTACATGGTCCTATTGATCTTTGTCCCCCAACCCTACACCCACCCCAAAGGTCTCTAGCCCCAGGCAGAGAACTATAGGGTCTCTTAGTCCTGGAAATCTACTTCTCAGCCAGTCTAGAATTTAGGAAGTTGTGGTTATATTATTGGCCAATTAGGCCAAGAGGCTATGCTTGACCAGAGACTACTGCCTGGGCTGCCACTACCCCAACTCTGCCCTGCTCAAACACCAGGAATAACATTTCTTGGAATACCTGTGCCGATCTAACTGCAAGAACCACTTCAAACACCGATTTTTATTTACTTATTCTTTTTTTAAAAGATTTTATTTATTTATTTTTAGAGAAGGGGAGGAAGGGAGAAAAAGAGGAAGAGAAACATCAATGTGTGGTTGCCTCTATGCACCCTCAACTGGGGACCTGGGACCTGGCCTGCAACCCAGGCTACTTACTTATTATTTTTTAAAAAATATTTTATTGTTGTATTACATCCATCCCCTTTTGGTTCCCCTCTGTCCCCCTCCCCACCCACACATTCCCCCCAAAGTCAATCTCCCCTCTTGTCCATGTTCATGGCTCCTTTATACTAGGTTCTTGTCTAAACTGCTCCCCTTCCCTGCCTCTGCCTCCCCCCAACCCCCAATCCCCAACCCCCTTCCCCCTGACCACTGAAGGTCTATTCACTATATTCATATATTTGGTTCTGTTTTGCTTGTTGTTAGTTTTGTTCATTATTGTCCTGTAATGGGGGAGATCATAGGGTATTTGTCCTTCACTGACTGGCTTATTTCACTAAGCATAATACTCTCAAGTTCCATCCATGTTTTTGCAAAGAGTATGAGTTCCTTCTTTCTTTCTGCTATATAGAATTCCATTGTGTAAATGTACCAAAGTTTTTTGATCCAATCATCCACTGATGGGCACTTTGGCTGTTTCCAGCACTTGGCTATTGTAAATAGTGCCGCTATGAACATAGGTGTGCATAGGTTCTTATGAATTGGTGTTTCAGGATTCTTTGGGTATAGTCCAAGTAG
>PVIW01014650.1:0-22530 GCA_004026585.1 Noctilio leporinus
ATGGATATTTCATAATACTTAAGGGAACAATCCATCAAGAAGAAGTAACTCTAAGAAACATATACGCACCCAACATAGGAGCTCCGAAATATGTAAGGAAAATCTTGGAAGACTTTAAGAAAGACATAGACAGCAACACACTAATAGTAGGGGATTTTAATACCCCACTATCAAAAATGGACAGATCTTCCAAACAAAAAATCCCCAGAGATGTTGTGGCATTGAACAACACTCTAGAGGAAATGGACGAAACATATATATAGAGTCTTTTACCCCAAAGAAGCAAAATACACATTCTTTTCAAATGCACATGGATCATTCTCCAAGATACACCACATGGTATTTCAGAAGACAACCTTCCACAAATACAGGAAAATTGAAATCATACAAAGTATCTTCTCAGGTCACAATGGCTTGAAACTAGAAACCAATCTCAAGGGAAAAACAAAAAATTCTCTAACTCCTGGAGACTTAATAACATGCTTTTAAGCAATGAAGGGGTCAACAATGAGATCAAAGATGAAATCAAAAAGTTCCTGGAAACAAATGACAATGAACACACAATAGCCCAAAACCTATGGGATACAGCAAAGGCAGTTCTCAGGGGGAAATTTACAGCAACACAGGCCTTCCAAAAAAAGTTACAAGAAGTTTATAAAAATGACCTAACCACAAATTGCAAGAACTAGAGGAGCAACAACAAACAAAGCCCAGAGCAAGTAGAAGGAAGGAAATCATCAAGATCAGAGCAGAACTAAATAAATCAGGGATTCAAACTACAATTTGAAGAATCAACAGGTCCAGGTGCTGGTTCTTTGAAAAAATAAACAAAATTGACAAGCCCTTATCCAGACTCCTCAAGAAAAAGAGAGAGAGGACCCAAATAAACAGAATCAGAACTGAAAGAGGGGAAATCACAACTGATACCTCAGAAATACAAAAGATTGTAAGAAATTACTACAAAGAACTATATGACAAAAACTATGAAAACCTGGATGAAATGGACACGTTTCTGGAAATGTATAATCTACCAAAACTGAACCCAGAAGAAGCAGAAAGCCTGAATAGGCCAATAACAACTAGTGAAATTAAAGAAGTCATCCAAAATTTCCCAAAGCACAAAAGCCCTGGACCAAATGGCTACACATGTGAATTTTACCAAACATTTAAAGAAGAACTAACTCCTATCCTCCTCAAACTATACCAAAAATTTCAGGAATAGGGATGACTCCCAAACTCTTTCTATGAGGCCAATATTATTCTAATCCCAACACCAGGGCAAGATCCAACTAAGAAAAAAGCTACAGGCCAATATCTCCGATGAACATAGATGCTAAAATTCTCAACAAAATATTGGCCAATCGGATTCAGCAGTATATTACAAAGATCATATACCATGATCAAGTGAGCTTCATCCCAGGGATGCAAGGATGGTACAACATTCGAAAATCAATCAATGTAATACACCACATCAACAAATTGAAAGATAAAAACTATATGATCATATCAATAGATGCTGAAAGAGCATTTGATAAAGTGCAGCAACCATTTATGATAAAAACCCTCAGCAAAATGGGAATAGAGGGAGCATACCTCAACATCATAAAGGCCATCTATGAGAAACCTGAAGCCAACATCATACTTAATGGACAAAAACTGAAACCTTTCTCCCTAAGATCAGGAATGAGACAAGGCTGTCCACTTTCTCCACTTCTATTCAACATTGTCTTGGAAGTTCTAGCTATAGCCATCAGAGAAGAAAAAGGTATTCGAAAGTATCCAAATTGGAAAGGAGGAAGTCAAACTGTCATTATTTGCAGATGATATGATAGTGTATCACCAAATAGGCTCCACCAAAAACTTACTCGACCTAATAAGCAAATTTAGCAAAATAGCTGGGTATAAAGTCAATATCCAGAAATCAAAAGCATTTTTGTATACCAATAATGAAACAACAGAAATAGAAGCAAAAAACAAATCCCATTTACCATAGCTACAAGAAAAATAAAGTACCTAGGAATCAACTTAACTAAGGAGGTAAAAGACCTGTACTCAGAAAACTAAAGAACAATGAAGAAAGAAATCAAGGAAGACACAAATAAATGGAAGCATATACCATGTTCATGGATGGGAAGAATTGACATCATTAAAATATCCATACTACCCAAAGCAATCTACATATTCAATGCAATCCCAATTAAAATACCAATGACAGACTTCACAGAAATAGAAAAAATACTTCAAAAATTTATGTGGAGCCAAATACGCCCACGAATAGCCACCACAATCTTGAGAAAGAAGAAGAGGTAGGAGGAATCACAATACCAGACTTCAAACAATACTACAAGGCTACTGTCATCAAAACAGCATGGTACTGGCATAAGAATAGACATTTAGATCAATGGAACAGAATAGAGAGCCCAGAAATTAACCCAGGACTCTATGGTCAACTAATATTTCACAAAGGGGGAAGGAACATCAAATGAAGTAAAAACAGTCTCTTCAACAAATGTTGTTGGGAGACCTGGACAGCAACATGCAAAAAGATAAAACTAGACCACCAATTTACACCATACACCAGAATAAACTCAAGATGGATAAAGGATTTAAACATAAGCGGTGCCACCATAAAGGTCCTGGAGAAAAATATAGGGTGAGAGGGAAGCAGCTTGAAAGGCACCAGAGACATGGGGAGGAACCGAAGTGTCTGGCATCATGGCAAGTGCTAGGAGGCAGCTCTATCCCGGATGAAAATGCTACCAGAGGCCATTGTTCCTTTGGTGAGCAGATTATGGAACGCCCTGAAATGTGGGGCATTCCATAATCTGCAAAACACTAAAAACACTCAGATTAAAAATTGAGAATATGTCTTCAGAAATGAGGCATTTATCTTTGTCTCCCCATACAAGGCAGATTCATATACATATATGTAAAAATATGACCTATTGAGGAGCTTTCAGAATTATTGATGAGGCAACTAATTGCTTATAGGGAATCCTCCTAGTAAAGGAGGGCTCTGCTTTTCATAAGGTATAATGTTTTCCAGCAAACTGATTGATTAGCTTTGCTGTCTTGTGACAAGCTCTCCTAGGGATTTGAGCTAAATAATTTGCCTTTACCTGTGAGCATTTAACTATGGCATTTACCTTCAGGGTATCTTAACTGCAGTCTTTCTCTGTGAATAGTAATTCATGTACACACCTCAGACTGGCTGCTCAAACATCAGTCCTGTCTACAGCTGAGGTTTTATTGTTTCTAGGTTTTTTTTCCACCTTTTAGTTTTCAAACATTTTCTCTCCATTTAGACACAGGAATATTTTTGGACCTTTGTGGCAGCTCACTATGATTGTGGGGGTTTTGTTGCTATTATTTCTTAATATGTTTATGTCCTCATTTACTGAGTAGTATTTTTATCTTATTTTAATTCATTCCCTCTTACTCTTTTGTTTATTGCTGTGAAATGGGGAATATAAAAGGCAGAGGATGAAGTAAGAACACTTAATGAGTCAGTCAGTGGAAACCACATGCCATATATTTTTCCCTCTGGTTAGCTCTTCAAAGATTATTTCTTCCTGAACCTCCAGAGAGGCTTTCCTACATAAGTTTACATCTCTGTAAAGTTTACTTAGGAGCTTAGTAGTAATGGATTTCCTTATCTTGGTGAGTCAGGAGAACTACAGGTCACAATCACTGGCATAATCAGTTCTCTTTTTAAGAGGTATTCAGAACTTCTGTGAGGAGATACCAGAACTAAAAACCATGGCTATTGGTAAACACATCTAGCTCTTTCATACTCTTTTCCTAAGCAGTCCACAACACAGTTGGAGAATGAAGTAATAGAAAAAGATTACCCTAGAAGGATTCTGTAATAATATTATGATAGGTTTTATACAAGAGAAGATCCAGGTAGTTTTAAACATTCTTTGAGAAAAAATAATAGGAGATATAACTGTATGACTGTAAGCTTTTGAAATTTCCTTTTTGCTGGCTTGTCATTAGGGTAAACTTGTATGAAAAACAGATTCAAATGAATTACACTTCTGCGTAGGACTCAACAATTCTTTTATATTATCATCTTTAATAAGAAAAACCTTGGTATGGCTGAAATTATTTTCAGTGAAAACTTTTGGAAGGGTGGTTATTCTCATGATACCCTTCTCTGCCTCATGAGATCTTTCTGTGATTAAAACCTGGATAAGCCCTGGGTGAGTAGCTCAGTTGGTTAAACTGTCATTCTAATACCCCAAGGTTGCAGGTTTGATCTCTGGTCAGGTCACATACAAGAATTAATGAATGCATAAATAAGTGGAAAAGTGAATCTCTCTCTCTCTCTCTCTCTCTCTCTCTCTCATCAAACAACAAAAACAACACACCTGAATAGAATTCTAGACTGCAAAATCAGAGCATCTATTATCCTTGATCATCTTCAGCCACCATTCTCCTATTCTCCTCAGAACAAGAGGAACAGGATATATCTCCTAGAAACCTGAAAAGGAAAATTAATCAGTATGCATGCTTCAGGCCTTGACATTCATTCTCCCAATAAAAACTTTTTTACCCAAGTGAACTTGGAGAATTTAAACCTAAGTTCCTCTTGACTGCTAAATATGAAACTCTATTTCAGCTGTGAATCTGTTCATCAATGGCTGTAACATCTCAAAACATTAACTCATTTTTCCCCCCAACTTCCTTTTTACTGATAGTCTTCTAAAACCTCTAGGCTGTTTTCCTCCCTCATTCCTTTTCACTCTGAGAATTATTGTAGTCTCAGTCTTAAAAGCCTCTCTTTACTCCTTCAATAGACTGTACATATAACAATCAAGGAATGGTCCAAATATCGGTAGATGAGTTAGACCTGTCAAGAAATAGTTAATAGGGCCCTGGCTGGTAGCACATTGGATAGCTGCTGGCCTATGAACCCAGAGGTCACTGGTTCAATTCCCAGCCAGGGCACATAACTAGGTTTCAAGTCAGGTCTCCAGCCAGATCTGTAGCTGGAGGCAGGTGAAAGGCAATCATACATTGATGTTTCTCTCCCTCTCTGCCTCTCTCCCTTCCCCTCTCTCTGGAAATAATAAATAAAATAAAATAAAATAGTTGATAGCAATAACATATTTATGCTATTATTTCTTTCCAAAGATCTAATATTTGACATGTAATGTTTTATCTTAATATCCTTAGACATTTTTGTACTTTTAAAAATTAATTTATTGATGTATAGCATTTATTCCATTTTTCCTCATTGCTCTCCCCTGCCACACCCTCCCTAACCCCTCTCCCACAGTCAATCCCCACATGTTGTCCATGTCCATGGATCATTTATATTAGTTCCTTAACTAAACTGTTGCCCTTTGCCTGTTTACTGATGCCCTTCGAAGGGTCTCAATCTGACCTTTGTTCTGCGTCTCTGGTACAATTTTGCTTGTTCATTTGTTTTGTTCATTAGTCTACTGTATTAGGTGAGATCATATGGTATTTGTCATTACTTCCTGGCTTATGTCACTAAACATAATACTCTCCAGTTCCATCCATGGCTATCGCAAATGGTAGGAGTTCTTCCTTTCTGCTGTATAATATTCCGTTGTGTAAATGTACCACAGTTTTTGTTCCATTCATCCACTAATGGACACTTATGCTGTTTCCAGCACTTGGATATTGTAAATAGTACTGCTATGAACATAGGGACACATAGGTTCTTCTGAATTGGTGTTTCAGGTTTCTTCAGGTATAATCCGAGCAGTGGAATGGCTGGGTCAAAAGGCAATTCCTTTTTTGTTCTCTGAGGAAATTCCATACTGTTTACCATAGTGGCTGCACCAGTCTACATTTCCACCAACAATGCACAAGGGCTCCATATTCTCTACATTCTGGCCAGCACTTGTTTGTTGATTTGTTAATAATGGCCATTCTGCCAAGTGTGAGGTGGTAGCTCACTGTCATTTTAATTTGTGATGGCTAGTGATGTTGAGCATTTTTCTCATATGGCTATGGTCCTTTTTAGACATCCTCAGAGAAGTGTCTGTTCAGGTCATTTGCTCATTTTTTAATTGGGTTGTCTGTCTTCCTGGTGTTGAGTCATATAAACTCTTTATGTATTTTGGAGATAAAATCCTTGTCTGAGATATCATTGGCAAATAAGTTTTCCTGTATTGTTGGTTCCTTTTTCATTTTGCTGATGTTTTCTTTAGCTGAGCAGAAACTTTTTAACTTAATGCAGTCCTATTTGTTTATTTGTTCCTTTATTGTTTTTGCCCTAGGAGAAGTATCAGTGAGAGTATTGCTGTATGGGATATCTGCAGTTTTACTGCCTATGTTTGCTCTAGGAGTTTTATAAACATAAGGTGTGACAGCTTATGTTTAAGTCCTTTACCCACCTTGAGTTTATTCTGGTGTATGGTGTAAGTTTGTGTTCTAGCTTTATTTTTATTTTTTGCATGTACCTGGCCAATTCTCCCAACACCACTTGTTGAAAAGGCTATTTTCACTCCATTTTATACTCTTTCCTCCTTTGTCAAATATTAATTGACTATAGGGTCCTAGGTTTATTTCCTGTCTCTCTATTCTGTTCCATTGATCTATATGTCTATTCCTATGACAGTACCAGACTGTTTTGATTATAGTAGCCTTGTAGAATAGTTTGATATTCAGTATTGTGATTCCTCCTACTTTGTTCTTTCTCATGAGCCTCTGGAGGTTCGTGGTCATTTTGGGCTACATGCAAGTGTTTGAAATATATTTCCTAAATCTGGGAACTATGTCATTGGTATTTTAATACGGATTGCCTTGAATCTGCAGATGGCTTTGGGTAGTATGTACATTTTAATGATGTTAACTATTCCCATCCATGAACATGGTGTATGTTTCCATTTATTTGTATCTTCCTTCCTTCCTTCCTTTTTTTTTTTTTAATTTTATTGTTGTTGTATTACACCCATCCCCTTTTTGCTCCCATCTGTCCCCCTCCCCACCCACCCATTCCCCACAAAGTCAATCCCACCTGTTGTCCATGTCCATGGCTCCTTTATACTAGGTTCTTGTCTAAGCTGCTCCCTTTTCTTGCCTCTGCCTCCCCCTTCCCCCCAACCCCTTTATTTCTTTCTTTAGTGTTCTGTAGTTTTCTGAATATAAGTCTTTTACCTCCTTAGTTAAGTTTATGCCTAAGGTCATTATTTTTCTTGTTGTTATGGTGACAGCAAGATTTGTTTTCTAGCCTCTCTCTGATGTTTCATTGTTGGTATAAAAAAATGCTTTTGATTTTTGGATACTGACTTTATATCCAACTATTTTGCTAAATGTTTCTATAAGATTGAATAGTTTTTTTTTTGGTGGTGGAATCTATTGGGTTTTCTATGTACACTAACATGTCATCTGCAAATAATGACAGTATTATTTCCTCCTTTCCAATTTGAATGCCTTTAATTCCTTTTTCTTACCTGATTGCTATGGCTAGATCTTCCAAAAGGATGTTGAGTAGAAGTAGAGAGAGTGGACACCCTTGTCTTGTTCCTGATCTTAGGCAGAAAGCTTTTAGTTTTTGCCCATTGAGTATGATGTTGGCTGCAGGTTTCTCAGATATACCCTTTATTATGTGGAGGTATACACCCTCTATTCCCACTTAGCTGAGCATTTTTATCATAAATGGGTGCTGTACTTTATAAAATGCTTTTTCAGTGTCTATATGATTATATGGTTTTTATCTTTCAGTTTGTTTATGTAGCGTATTACATGTATTGATTTGTGAATGTTGTACCATCCTTGCACCCCTGGGATGAAACCCATTTGATCATGGTTTATGATCTTTTTAATGTGTTGCTGGATCTGGTTTACCAATATTTTGATGAGGATTTTAGCATCTAAGTTAATCAGAGATATAGGCTTGTAGTTTTCTTTCTTAGTTGTATCTTGACCTGGTTTAGGGATTAGAATAATAGTAGCCTCATAGAAATAGATTGGGAGCCCTCCCTCTTCTTGGATTTAAAAAAATATATGTTGAGAAGCATAGGAGTTAGGAAAGAATTAAGTGTTTGGTAAAATTCACCCGTGTATCCATTTGATCCAGAGCTTTTATGTGACTGGAGTTTTTTTTTTTATTACTGCTTCATTTTCATTAGTTGTTATTACCGTATTCAGGCTTTCTGCACCATCTTGATTCAGTTTTGGAAGATTATACATTTCCAGGAATTTGTCCACTTCTCCCAGATTATCAAATTTGTTGTCATAAAGTTGTATGTAGCAATTTTTTACAATCCTTTGTATTTCTGTGATATCGGTTGTGATTTCTCCTCTGTCATTTCTGATATTGTTTATTTGGGTCTTGTCTTTTTCTTGATGGGTCTGGTTAAAAGCTTGTCAATTTTATTTATATTTTCAAAGAATTAGCTCCTGTATTTATTGATCCTTTGAATTGCTCTTTTACTCTCTATGTCATTTAGTTCTGCTCTGATCTTGATAATTTCCTTCCTTCTACTTGCTCTGGGCTTTGTTTGTTGAAACTCTTCTTGTTCTTGTAGCTTTATGGTTAGTTTGTTTGTGTGAGTTTCTTATAACCTTTTTTAGGTAGTCCTGTATTGCTATGAACTTCCCTCTAAAGACTGACTTTGCTGTGTCCCATAGGTTTTGAGCTGTTGTGTATTCATTTTTGTTTGTGTCCAGAAAATTTTTGATTTCTTCTTTGA
The DNA here is from genome assembly GCA_004026585.1 of Noctilio leporinus. Lineage (NCBI taxonomy): Eukaryota > Metazoa > Chordata > Mammalia > Chiroptera > Noctilionidae > Noctilio > Noctilio leporinus. The sequence continues at coordinate 8,676 of PVIW01014650.1, forward strand.
TCTCATTGTTAACCCATTCATTACTTAATAGCATATTATTCAGTCTCCATGAGTTAGAATGTTTTTTCTTTTTTCCCCCTTGAGGTTGGTTTCTAGTTTCAAGCCATTGTGATCTGAGAAAATGCTTGTTATAATTTCAGTTTTCTTAAATTTGTGGTGGCTTGTCATGTGTCCTTGCATGTGGCCTATCTTTGAGAATGTTCCATGTCCATTTGAAAAGAATGTGTATTTTGCTTCTTTGGTGTGAAAATTTCTGTATATGTCAATTAAGTCCATTTCATCTAGAATGTTGTTCAATGCTACAATATCCTTGCTTTTTTTTGGCTTGGGAGATCTGTCCATTGTTGATAACAGGGTATTAAAATCCCCTACTATTCATGTGTTGTTGTTTATATCCTTCTTGAAGTCCTCCAAGATTTTCTTTATATTTTTGGGTGCTCCAATGTTGGGTGCATATGTATTTACAAGGTTGATATCTTCTTGGTGTTTTGTCCCCTTAAGCATTATGAAATGTCTTTCTTTGTCTCTTTTGATGGCCTTCATTGTAAAATCTGTTTTGTCTAAGTATTGTTAACCCAGCCTTTTTTCATGTCCATTTGCTTGAAATATATTTTCCATCCTTTCACTTTCAGTCTGTGTAGGTCTTTTTTTCTGAGATGGGTCTCTTATATACAGCTTACATGTGGGTTTGTTTTCCTTATCTATTCAATTACCCTATGTCTTTTTTTTTTTTTTTTTTTTGGTGCAATTAATCTGTTTATGTTTAAGGTTATTATTATTATTTTTAAGATTTTTAAAATTTATTATTTTTAGAGAAAAGGGAGGGAGAGAGGCAGAGAGGGAGAGAAACATCAATATATGGTTGCAATTCACCTGCCTCCAGCTATTTACCTGGCTGGAGACCAGGCTTGCAATGTGGTTATGTGTCCTGGCTGGGAATTGAACCAGTGACCTTTGGGTTCACAGGTCGGTGCCTATCCACTGTGCCACCAGCAAGGGTCTTAAGGTTATCATTGATAGGTACGTGTTCATTGACATTTTCCCCCTTTGTTCCTGTATTCCTCTCTGTTTCTTTCTGTTTCTTCATCTTTTTAAAGCAGGCCTTTCTTTTAGAATCTCTTTCAATGCTGGTTTAGTGGAGGTGTATTCTTTTAGTGTTATTTTGTCTGAGAAACTCCTTATTTCACCTTTCATTTTGAATGAGAGCCTTGCTGGGTAGAGTATTCTTTGTTTTTCATTGCTTGGGTTTTTGTTTGTTTGTTTGTTTGTTTTTTGTTTGTTTTGCCATCCCCTTCTGGCTTGTATTGTTTTTATTGAGAAATCATTTGATAAACTTATTGGAGCCCCCTTATATGTTATTAGTTGTTTCTCTCTTGATGCTTTTAGGATTCTCTCTCCCTGTCTTTGAAATTTTCCATTTTAATTATGATGTGTCTTAGGGTGGTCCTGTTTGGGTTCATCTTCATTGGGATCCTCTGCTTCCTAAACCTGAGTGATAATTTTGCTTCTCAAGTTAGGTAAGTTTTTTGTCATTACTTTTTCAACCAAGTTTTCTAACCCTTGCTTATCTTCTTCTTTTGGTATCCCTATGATATGGATATTATTGTATTTCATGTTTTTTTTTATATATATATTTTTTAAATTTAATTTTATTGTTGTTGTAGTACATCCATCCCCTTTTTAATCCCCTCTGTCCCCTTTCACATCCAGATAATTCACCATTTAATTACTGCCTTCTGTCAGCTTCTCAAATCATATTAATACAAAGTTTTCTTTTCATTATTCCAAAATGCCTGTTAATTCATTTGTTTAAAGAATTATTCTTTTAAGTAATATGAATTGCATTATTACCAAACACATGCAAAAATACATTTACACCCATACATATTTTTACACATATTTAAAGTTTATACTGGATTTTGAAGAATTAATACAAAAAAATTAAAATATGCCAATAGCTTACATAATTGTTAAATGATAGTATTTTAGATATATTGTAGCAAGATTAAGCAGTTTTTTCTTCTTTAATACTTATTTTACTCTGGAATGATATTTTTGTGAAATATATCACAGAAATGGTGTATTACAGAACTCACTTTTATGAAAGTTGTCCTTGAGACAGTGCCAAACCCATAGTAAAAAATGAAATGGGTTTTTGGGTCAGATCCTCCCCCCTCCAATAATATAACACAACTTTGTTTTAAGCTACTGGAACTACAACTTATTCTTTTTGGAGTTTTCCATCTTAAATAGTATATTTATTTATTTATTTAGTCTGTGCACAGGTCTGTTTTTCCTCTACATGTGTTTACAAGTTGAAGCTTTCAGAGATAATGACACTTGTAGTGCTCAGCTGATTCCCAGAGTAGAAATTATTATGTCTACTAAGTTGAGATAAAAAATAAAAATCCTTAGGATTTAAATAATTTTGTAGAATAGTATACTAGCTATTGTTTGAACTTCTGGTTGACTTCCTATGTGGTCCTAAACTAACCCCTGAACTTTTTAAGAGTCTGTTGAGGTAGAGATTAGGTATGTTCACATTTCAATAATAAAGTTTACTATAGCATTAATTCCTTTTTCCCAAGTATCCCCAGTTTCGGGGCCTTCATAACTGGAAATGTGTATTTCCACAATTTAGTTGAAAGTAATCTCATCTAATGTACATGCTTATATGAGAATATATATTGTCTACGTACATGAATCATATAGTTTAGTAGTTTTCAACTTCCATCCAAATTGTTCTTCATCCTCAGCATCTTTTCTAACCTAAAGATTGACTGATTTCACAACACACCCATGTCCAGTTGGTTGCTATTTAAAACATAAATAGCTAACAAAATCTATATATTACACACACACACAAATAAGCACATATTTTATAACAGTGAATAAGAAAGATAGCATTCTTTCTTCTATGTAATATACATGCACATTTTCTTACTTTTTTCTTCTTCCTTAACTGCATTTTATTTTTCTGAGTTATTGCAAGTAACCTGATTTTCCCATATTGCAAACTGATTCCAATCTAAGAAAACTTAACCTGAAGTAATGTAGATACAAGTAATATACGCAATTGTACCCTACTTAGTAAAATATATTTTATAACAAGATCACTTTAAAGCATTCATAAGTTAAAGTTGGTTCTTATCCATTCACCTGGCCTATGACTTTTGATTGGTGCATTTAATCCATTTACCTTTATACCTGTGTTCCTGTCTGTGTGTCTGTTTTTTCATCTGTTTTTGTTTTGTTTTATTTTATTTATTTATTTTAATTTATTTTTGTTGTTGTTGTATTACATCCATCCACTCTGTCCCCGTCCCCACCCACTCACTCCCCACCCAAAGTCAATCCCATATGTCCATATCCATGTTTCTTCCATACTAGTTCCTTGACTAAACTTCCTTCTTTGCCTCCTCCTCCCCGCTCTCCCCTCCCCTCTGCCGACTGAAGGTCAATTCATTGTATTCATGTGTCTGGTTACTACACAGCAGAAAGAAAGAAGGAACTCCTACCCTTTGCAACAACATGAATGGAACTGGAAAGAATTATGCTTAGTGAAATAAGCCAGTCAGTGAAAGACAAGTACCATATGATCTCACCCATTATAGGACAATAATGAACAAAACAAACAAACAATCAAAATTGAACCAGATACATGTTTTTTCAGCTTCTTAAAGCAGACCCTTTAGCATCTCTTGCAATGCTGGTTTGGTGGAGATGCATTCTTTTAGACTTCTTTTGTCTGGGAAACTCCTTATTTCACCTTGCATTTTGAATGAGAGCCTTGCTGGGTAGAGTATTCTTGGCTGCAGGCCTTTGTTTTTCATTGCTTGAAATATTTTTTTGCCATTCCCTTCTGGCTTGTTGTGTTTCTGTGGAGAAATCAGCTGATAACCTTATGGGAGCTCCCTTGTATGTTATTAGCTGTTTCTCTCTTGTTGCTTTTAGGATTCTCTCCTTGTCTTGGAAATTTGCCATTTTCATTATGATGTGTCTCGGAGTGGGCCTGTTTGGGTTCATCTTCCTTGGGACCCTCTCTACTTCCTGAGTTTGCATGACATTTTCTCTCCTCAAGTTAGGGAAGTTTTCTGTCATTACTTTTTCAAAGAGGTTCTCTATCCCTTGCTTCTCCTCTTCTTCTGGTATCCCTATGATATGGATGCTATTACAGTTCATGTTGTCCTGCAGCTATCTTAAAACCTCTTCATTCTTCTTCAGCCTTTTTTCATTCTCTTGTACTGTCTTGGAACATTTTTCTATGTTGTCCTCCAACTCGCTAATCCAGTCCTCTGCTTTCTCTAGCCTGCCTTTTTTTACTGTGTTTTGCAGTTCAGAAATGGTATTCTTCATTTCCTCCTGGCTCTTACTGATGCTCTTATATCTTTTTTAATGCTTGTGTAGTTCTCGTTAAGTTCCTTGTAGTTCTCCTGGAGTTCTTTGTAGTTCCCCTGGAGTTGTTTGTAGTTTTCTTTGAACTCACTGAGCTCATTGAGCTTCTCTATCATCATTATTTTGAATTCCATGTCTGATAGTGTGCTTGCCTCTTTCATTTTGCACTCTTCCTGGGGATTTCTCCTTTCCATTTGCTGAGGGCTTATTTCTTTATCTCCCCCTTTTAGGTGGCTCTTGTTTATTTCTGCTTCTTAGATTGGTCTGCTTTGACTTACTGTCTCAATGATGTGACCTTCTGTGGTGTAGAGGTGCACTTTGTTTTTTAATTCCTGGATCTGTGCTTGGTGAAGTCAGCTTGTGTCCCAGTTTGGGCCTAGTCAGACAGTTGGAGATTACCAGTGATCCACTATCTTTCTCTCTCTTCCTTAGTTGTTAATCCAATCAACCTGTGATTTGAGGTCAGGTTTAGGCACTGCTGGGTTGGGTGGATTCATTCCTATGGGTGGGGTTGTGAATTCCCCTCAGGCTACCATCCTTTAGAGAATAGTGGGCTGCTGGCTATATGGGGGATGAGTCTGCACTGGACTCATGTGCTGTTCCCTCAGCTCTCCCGTAAAGCTACTGACTCAAACTTTCCCCAGACTTCTCTATTCCACTCTGCCCTTTCTCTGCTGGAGCCCAGGGTAGGTGGGTGCCTCTGTATTTTCATGCATGGTCCCTTTAAGAATTCAATCTCTCTGTCAAGCTGGCTAAACCTGATGGCTTTTTGCTTTTCACAGCTGGGTGCTGTTTTACTCTCAGCTTTGTTGCTATAGGCTGGGAAGGCCAGTTGGGGGTTTAGATCCCACCCTTTTAATGTGGAACTCCCCAGCTGCTGTGATGTTTCTTCATCCCTTCAGCTGCTGCCTGTGCAAGCCCAGCCAGCCTCTCACATCTCTGCACTTCCTACCGTTCACGATGTGATGAATCGGGCTCTTCTGTTCTGTTTGTGGTAATAAGGCTTTTCTCTAGTTGGTGTTCTGTTGGTTATACCGGATGATTTCTCCCCAATTAAGTAGTAATTGCAGTTTGGTGTTGGGAGGAGAGTGGTGAACCTCCACTTATTCCTCAGCCATCTTGGTTCTCCCTCATGCTAGGTTTTATTCTGGATCATTAAGAATTTACTAAAGTTAGAATAAAGTAAGATAATTTAAAGAGCTCAGAAAAAATGTATTGCATGAAATAAAATGGATTATTGACTTACTATTCATTTTCATTTTCCTGACTAGTACAGTGGTGAAGCCTGCTAATTTTACCCTAATATTCATGCTCCCTTTCATACAAAGGAATAGAATTTATATTGAGTACATGACCATCTAGTCAAAGACCTGAATTTTATAGGCCTCCTTGTAGGTATGTAAAGCTAGCCATATGACTAAGTTTTGTGCAACAGAATGTGACCTGAAATGATGGACCCAACCTGTAGGCCATTCATTTGAAAGACAAGGACATTCCCTCTTTTTTTTTTTTTTTTTTTTTTTACATTCTTTCTCAGGCTGGAACATAAACATGTAAGCATGGTAGCAGAAGCTATAAAAATATTTGTGGACAAAGAGGTAGTAGCTATGTGTTGATGACATCAAATCAGTATGTTAGAAGGAACCAGGATCTTTGCTGATTTGAAGCTGCCTATGCAGATTTTGGTGTGAGTGAAAAATAAACCTGTCTAGGTTAAATAACTGTTATTTGAGATCTCTGAGTAATAACAGCTAAATTTGTATCTAACCTAACAGATATTACTTCTAGAGAAGAATTAGGAAAAATTCTTAGTGATTGTGGCACTGTCAATAAGTTAACTGACAAATCAAAATGAAAATTCTGCATTGGTAACCTTTGCTAATATTGATGAAATAGAGAACTCTCTTGTAGCATTCCTCTTCATTTATAATGGAGATAATACTTAAAAATAAATTTTTATTTTCATAGTTTAAATATCTCAAATTATAAAGAAAATATTTTTCACATATTTACAAAATTGTAAATAACACTGAAAGAATAGTAATAGTCACAATGGGGAATTTCTTTAGTGTGGAAAAAAATAATTCTTATAATTAAAAATGCATACTGATTAAGCTTTTTCTGACCCATTGTTGTTCTTGATAAAAAGTAAGATAATCAGCTCAACTAATTTCAGAGCTCAGTGCCATTCTAAGCCATCAGAGGAATTACCCTTAGTTGCAAGGAGCAAGGAGCAGAGTGCACAGTGATTTTTCTCAGAATGATCAGGAGAAAACTGAGGTTGTGAATTTGATGGCTTTAAAATTTCTCCTTTTGACAAGGAAAACAAAGCAATATGAAAATACACTTAGCAAAAATATTGAGCCCTGGCTTGGTAGCATTGTTCCAATATGCCAAGGTTGTGGGTTTGATCCCCAGTTAGGGTACATATAAGAATCAATGGGGAGGAATTGGAGCGGTCAGCATCTGGACACAGGGGAGCTCAGCCCAGAGGTGGAGGAGGCCAGCAATACAGTAGGTGAGGTGTTTCTGACTGACCGGCCGGCAGGCCGAGGTCGACTCTGGGCAGTGGCGACTCTGCCCAGGGGGGCGCATTTGACTGAGGCCAGCTCTGGGCTCTCTGGCAACTGGAAGACTGGAAGTCCCAACAGTGAAGTGCAGGCGGCTAGGGCAAACTCTGTAGGGCATGTGGAATTGAACTCTTGTAGGGGAGGGGCTGTGTGAGAGACTCACTTTGGCAACAGGGAGAGGAGGCTGCCTGCAGGGATAGAGGCAGAGGAGAAGAGTCCTGCGGGAAGCCTCAGCCTGGGAGCAGGGAAGTGCACCAGCCGGGGCTGCGAAAGGGCCAAAAACGGTGCTGCTGGGCCACTGGGGAAATAGCAGCTAGAAGCCCCTGCAAGGGGGAGGCCCAGCCCTGAGTAACCACACAGGCCCCCAGGCTCTGCAGAAAATCCCAGCAGGGAGCCGGCAAGCCGGGAATAAGTAGCAGGGGCAACTGACCCGCCATTGCTGGAGACAAAGGCCACACCACCCACGCCTGGGAGGGGCTCATTACAGAGGCCACGTAAAGGACTCTGAGGAGAGCTGGTTGGGTTGGAGGAGTGGTGCCCGCCCCGGAAGGGCAGGACAGTGTAGGCAGACCCCAGACAGTGATGACAGACAGGGGCTGCCTCCTCCCGAAACTGCTGGGGCTGGGCCAGTCATCACAGGGACCAGCAAAGTTGCTGGCAGCCCTGCAGGGGTGCCGGGTGCTCGTCCTGGGCAGGAACCTCCGCCAGGAGTGGGAGGGGGCTCCCTGCAGACTCCTGAATACCGGCAGCCCTAACACCCAGCCAGGCTGGGGAAGGCCCAGCCTACCTGGGGGCGGACACTCAGAATCAGCCCTGAATGTGACAATCAGAGGCCCTGCCACACGCCAAGACCAGCTAGAATATAGACTATATAATGTAAAGTCCTGACCAAGAAAAAGAGGCAGCATCAGGAAAGGGATTGCTGCTAATCACAAGCACCAGAGTTATACCGAAAGCAATATGAACTATTAATCCCAAACATACCCTTTGCAAAAGTTCTTACATATTCTTAATCTCCCCCATACCTCAATCCACCTAAAAACCCAAGACCCTCCCCCTACTCTCGAATTAAAGTCTACTCACTCTGTGGCTATAATGCATTCCGAGTCCTCAATCTAAGTATTCCTCCCTTCCCCAGCCACCTAAACCCTTTATTCTTTTCTTCCTTCCTCTTTTTTTTAAATTTATTTATTTATTTTTTCTTTTCCTTTTCTTCCTGGTAAAGCCCATAGGTTCTGGCTCCACCTGGACCAATCAGAAATTATAAAGGGGGAACAGACACCTAAAATCTTTCTTTATTAATATTGATTTCTCTTTGTCTTGTGACTTTCTCCCACTTTTTTTTTCTTTCTCTCTTTCTCTTTCTCGCTTTCTTTCTCTCTTTCTCTCTCTCTCTTTCTTTCTCTCTCTCTCTCTCTCTCTCTCTCTCTCTCTCTCTCTCTCTCTCTCTCTCTCTTTCTTTCTTTCTTCCTTCCTTCCTTCCTTCCTTTCTTTCTTTCTTTCTCCTTTCTTTAATCCCTGATAAAACCCACTGGTCCTGGCTCCACCTGGACCAAACAGAGACCATAAAGGGTGAACAGACACCTAAACCTTTTCTTTATTCATATGGATTACTCTTTCTCTTGTGACTTTCTCCCTTTATTTCTTTCCTTTTTTTTCCCTCTGCTAAAAGCCCTCAGGTCCAGGCTCCATCTGGACCAGTCAGGGATTATTAATGGTGAACAGCCAAATAAACCCTTTCTTCTTTTATTATTATCATTATGATTTCTTTTTTCCTTTTGCTTTTTTTGTTTGTTTGTTTGGTTTGCTTTTTGTTTATGGGGTTTTTTGGTTTGTTTGTTTGTTTTTGTTTTTGTTTTTGTTTCTGCTAAAAGCCCACAGGCCCAGAATACAACCAGACAGCCAAATAAAGGACACACCAAGAACAGCAAGTGGAGAAAATCTGGGAGACAGCAATATTGAACGCCACAAATATCCTATCACAGAAGGGTGCTCAACTAAGGCAAGGAAGCAAAGCAGGTTAACCCAAGGAAAGAACAAAAATAAATAAATAAATAACAAATAAATAAATAAATACAACAGACACCCAAAATGGGGAAAAAAAGAATCTGTCCATCAACAAAAGGAAAAGGAAGAATCCTCAGAAAGAACACAAAATGAAACAAAGGCATCTGGAATATCAGATGAGGAATTCAAAAGAATGATAATAGAGAAGCTCAGTGAGCTCAGCCACATCAAAGAAAACTGTAAACAACTCCAGGAGAACTACAAAGAACTCCAGGGAAATTACAAAGAACTCCAGGGACATTACAAAGAACTCCAGGGAAATTACAAAGAACACCAGGGAAGTTACAAGGAACTTACTAAGAACTACAACAGCATGAAAAAGGACATGGAAACTATCAATAAGTGCCAGGAGGAAATGAAGAATACAATTTCTGAGCTGAAGAATATGGTAGAAGGAATCAACAGAAGGCTAGAGGAAGCAGAGGACCAGATCAGCGAGTTGGAGGATAATAGAGACAAATACTCCAAGGCAGTACAAGAGAATAAAAAAAGGCTGAACAGGAATGAAGAGGGGTTAAGAGAGCTGCAGGACAACATGAAACGTAACAACATCCATATCATAGGGATACCAGAGGGAGAAGAGAAACAAGGAATGGAAAACCTGTTCAAAAAGTCATGATAGAAAATTTCCCTAACATGATGAGTGAAAACATGAATCCAGTTCAGGAAGCACAGCGGGTCCCAATGAGGATCAACCCAAACAGACCAACACCAAGGCACATTATTATTAAAATGGCTAATTTCAAAGACAAAGAGAGCATCCAAAAGCATCAAGAGAGGAAAGACAAATAACATACAAAGGGGCTCCAATAAGGCTATCAAATGATTATTCAACAGAAACAATTCAAGCCATAAGGGAATGGCAAAAAGTATTTCAAGTCATGGTAAACAAAGGCCTGCAACCAAGAATACTCTACCCAGCAAGGCTCTCATTCAAGATAGAAGGAGAAATAAGGAGCTTCCCAGACAAAAAAAGACTGAAAGAATACATCTCTACCAAACCAGCATTGCATGAATTGCTAAAGGGTCTGATTTAAAAATAAGTAAACAAATAAAATGAAGAAACAGAGAAAGCAAAAGAGACACAAATGGAGAAAATGCAATGAATAAGTATCAATCAATAATCACCTTAAATGTAAATGGATTAAATGCACAAATCAAAGACATAGGGTAGCTGAATGGATAAGACAACATGACCCACATATATGCTGTCTTCAAGACACCAAACTCAGAACAAAAGATCGACACAAATTGAGAGTGAAGGGATGGAAAACTATATATCAAGCAAATGGACGTGAAAAAAAAAAGCTGGAGTAGGAATACTGATTTCAGATAAAATAGATTTTACAATGAAGGACATAAAAAGAGACAAAGATGGACATTTCATAATACTTAAGGGAACAATCCATCAAGAAGAAATAACTCTAATAAACATATACGCACCCAACATAGGAGCTCCGAAATATAAAAAGAAAATCTTGGAAGACTTTAAGAAAGACATAGACAGCAACACACTAATAATAGGGATTTTAATACCCTACTATCAATAATGGACAGATCTTCCAAACAAAAAATCCCCAGAGATGTTGTGGCATTGAACAACACTCTAGAGGAAATGGGCCTAATTGATGTATACAGAGTCTTTTACCCCAAAGAAGCAAAATACACATTCTTTTCGAATGCACATGGCTCATTCTCCAAGATAGACCACATGGTATGTCACAAGACAAGCCTCCACAAACACAGGAACATTGAAATCATACAAAGTATCTTCTCAGATCACAATGTCTTGAAACTAGAAACCAATCTCAAGGGAAAAAAACAAAAATTCTCTAACTCATGGAGACTGAATAACATGATTTTAAGCAATGAAAGGGTCAACAATGAGATCAAAGATGAAATCAAAAAGTTCCTGGAAACAAATGACAATGAACACACAACAGCCCAAAACCTATGGGATACAGCAAAGGCAGTTCTCAGGGGGAAATTTATAGCAATACAGGCCTTCCAAAAAAGGTTACAAGAAGTTTATAAAAGCAACCTAACCACAAAGCTGCAAGAACTAGAGGAGCAACAACAAACAAAGCCCAGAGCAAGTAGAAGGAAGGAAATCACCAAGGTCAGAGCAAAACTAAATAACTCAGAGATTCAAACTACAATTCGAAGAATCAACAGGACCAGCAGCTGGTTCTTTGAAAAAATAAACAAAATTGACAAGCCCTTATCCAGACTCATCAAGAAAAAGAGAGAGAGGACCCAAATAAACAGAATCAGAACTGAAAGAGGGGAAATCACAACTGATACCTCAGAAATACAAAAGATTGTAAGAAATTACTACAAACAACTATATGACAAAAAAATATGACAACCTGGATGAAATGGACACATTTCTGGAAAGGTATAATCTACCACAGCTGAACCCATTTGGAAGCAAAAATCCTGAATAGGCCAATAACAACTAGTGAAATTAAAGAAGTAATCCAAAATCTCCCAAAGCACAAAAGCACTGGAACAGATGGCTACACAGGTGAATTTTACCAAACATTTAAAGAAGAACTAACTCCTATCCTCCTCAAACTATACCAAAAAATTCAGGAAGAGAGAAGACTCCCAAACTCTTTCTATGAGGACAATATTGTTCTAATCCCAAAACCAGGGCAAGATCCAACTAAGAAAGAAAGCTACAGGCCAATATCTCTGATGAACATAGATGCTAAAATGCTCAACAAAATATTGGCCAATCGGATTCAGCAGTGTATTACAAAGATCATACACCATGATCAAGTGGGTTTCATCCCAGGGATGCAAGGATGGTACAACATTCGAAAACCACTGAATGTAATACACCACATCAACAAATTGAAAGATAAAAACCATGTGATCATATCAATAGATGCTGAAAAAGCATTTGATAAAGTGCAGCAAACATTTATGACAAAAACCCTCAGCAAAATGGGAATAGAGGGAGCATACCTCAACATCATAAAGGCCATCTATGAGAAACCTGAAGCCAACATCATACTTAATGGACAAAAACTGAAAGCTTTCCCCCTAAGATCAGGAACGAGACAAGGCTGTCCACTTTCTCCACTTCTATTCAACATTGTCTTGGAAGTTCTAGCTATAGCCATGAGAGAAGAAAGAGGAATCAAAGGTATCCAAATTGGAAAGGAGGAAGTCAAACTGTCATTATTTGCAGATGATATAATAGTGTACATACAAAACCCGATTGGCTCCACCAAAAACTTACTCGACCTAATCATCAAATTTAGCAAAATAGCTGGGTATAAAGTCAATATCCAGAAACCAAAAGCATTTTTATATACCAATAATGAAACAACAGAAATAGAAGCAAAAAACAAATCCCATTTACCATAGCAACAAGAAAAATAAAGTACCTAGGAATCAACTTAACTAAGGAGGTAAAAGACCTGTATGTAGAAAACTACAGAACAATGAGGAAAGAAATCAAGGAAGACACAAATAAATGGAAGCATATATCATGTTCATGGATCGGAAGAATTAACATCATTAAAATGTCCATACTACCCAAAGCAATCTACATATTCAATGCAATCCCAATTAAAATACCAATGACAGACTTCACAGAAATAGAAAAAATACTTCAAAAATTTATATGGAGCCAAAAACGCCCACGAATAGCCACAGCAATCTTGAGAAAGAAGAACAAGGTAGGAGGAATCATGATACCAGACTTCAAACAATATTACAAGGCTACTGTCATCAAAGCAGCATGGTACTGGCATAAGAATGGACATATAGATCAATGGAACAGAATAGAGAGCCCAGAAATTAACCCAGGACTCTATGGTCAACTCATATTTGACAAAGGGGGAAAGAACATCCAATGGAGTAAAAACAGTCCCTTCAACAAATGGTGTTGGGGGAACTGGACAGCAATATGCAAAAAGATAAAACTAGACCACCAACTTACACCATACACCAGAATAAACTCAAGATGGATAAAGGATTTAAACATAAGCAGTGCCACCATAAAAGTCCTGGAGAAAAGTATAGGCAGTAAACTTTTGGATATTCTTCGCAGAAATATGTTTACTGATACTTCACCAAGGGTAAAGGAAATAAAAGAACGAATCAACAAATGGGACTATATCAAATTAAAAATTTTCTGTTGAGCTAAAGAAAATATCAGCAAAATTCAAAGGGAACCAACTGTATGGGAAAACATAATTGTCAATGATACCTCAGACAAGGGTCTGATCTCTAAAATATATAAAGAACTAATGTGACTCAACACCAGGGAGACAGACAGCCCAATTCAAAAATGGGCCAAGGACCTGAACAGTCAACTCACTGAGGAAGATATACAAAGGGCCCACAGGCATATGAAAGAATGCTCAACATCACTAGTCATCAGAGAGATGCAAATTAAAACTACAATAAGATATCACCTCATACCTGTCAGAATGGCAATCATCAGCAAATCAACAAACAACAAGTGTTGGCTAGGATGCGGGGCAAAGGGAACCCTCATAGACTGTTGGTGGGAATGTAGGCTGGTGCAGCCACTATGGAAAACAGTATGGGGTTTCCTTAAAAAAATGGAACTAAAAATGGAACTGCCTTTTAATCCAGCAATTCCACTACTTGGACTATACCCAAAGAATCCTGAAACACCAATTCATAAGAACCTATGCACACCTATGTTCATAGCGGCTCTATTTACAATAGCCAAGTGCTGGAAACAGCCTAAGTGCCCATCAGTGGATGATTGGATCAAAAAACTTTGGTACATTTACACAATGGAATTCTATATAGCAGAAAGAAAGAAGGAACTTGTA
>PVIW01014651.1:0-22511 GCA_004026585.1 Noctilio leporinus
CCACCTGTTGTCCATGTCCATGGTTCCTTTATACTAGGTTCTTGTCTAAGCTGCTTAGGGAAACTTTCTATCATTACTTTTTTGAATAGGTTTTCCATTTGGTGTTTCTGTTCTTCTTCTGGTATCCCTATGGTACGGAAGTATTATGTTTCATGTTGTCCTGCAGCTCTCTTGAACCCTCTTCAATCTTGTTCAGCATTTTTTAATTTTCTTGTACTGTCTTGGAGTATTTGTCTACATTGTCCTCCTACTTGCTGATCCCATTCTCTGCTTCCTCTAGCCTACTGTTGATTCCTTCTACTGTATTCTTCAATTCAGAAAATGTGCTCTTCATTTCCTCCTGGCTCTTACTGCTGGTTTTTACGTCCTTTTTAATGCTGTTGTAGCTCAGTAAGTTCCTTGTAACTTCCCTGGAGTTGTTTATAGTTTTATTTGAGCTGGCTGAGCTCATTGAGCTTCTCTGTCATAATTCTTTTTAGTTCCTTATCTGATACATTGTGTGCCTATGTTTCATTTGGTCATCTTTCTGGGGATTCTTCCTTTCCTTTTGGTAATGGACTGATTCTTTTTTTCCCCATTTTGCGTGTCTCTTGTTTCTTCCCCCCAACCCTGGATTAATCTGCTTTGCTTCCTTGTCTTTGTTGAGTACCCTTTTGTGTTATGGGATTTGCGGAGTTCAGTGTTGCAGTCTCCTAGATTTTTTTCACTTATTCCTCTTGGTGTGGCCTTTCTTTGGGCTGTCTGGTTGTATTCTGAATTGGTTTTGTATGTTGCTCCTTTCCTTCCAGTTGGCTGATTGTGAGACACTCTTTTTATCCTTTCTCATACTTTTTTTTTTTTTTTTTTTTTTTTTTTTTTTTTTTTTTTTTTTTTTTTTTTTTTTTTAGCTGCTCCTAAAACAGAACCACCAGTCCAGGCAAAATAATCATACCTTCAGTGATATCGTTCTCTTTTACTTCTCCTTTTGGCTGCCTATAAATGTAACTATATACCCAAACCCTCCAAGGTAACCCTGTTCTTAATCACACCCTTAGCTGCAATTGAGTCAGTCTTGATAGGGATGTAGATATATTAAGACTGTTGTACAAGGGGAAAAATGATTAAATTGACTATAGTATAGGTATTTTTGAAGTGTGCTGAGGAGTAGCAAAGATAGCAGGGATATGAGAGAGATAACCAACTTTTCTATTCTATAGAAATGAGGAGAGTGAGAATCAGAAAGCCTCAAGTAGGAGTGAACAGTGTAAGCCCATGTATATAGTTGCAGTCTATGCCTTCTTGTTTATCCTTAGTGATCCCTGATTGGTCCAGGTGGATCCAGGACCTGTGGGCTTTTAGCAGTAAAAAGGAAGATAATAATA
This sequence comes from Noctilio leporinus, assembly GCA_004026585.1. Classification (NCBI taxonomy): domain Eukaryota; kingdom Metazoa; phylum Chordata; class Mammalia; order Chiroptera; family Noctilionidae; genus Noctilio; species Noctilio leporinus. Next base: position 1,362 of record PVIW01014651.1, read on the forward strand.
AGAAGAAAAAAATGTTTAGGTGGCTGTTCACCCTTAATGATCCCTGGTTGGTCCGGATGAAGTCAGGACCTGTGGGCATAACAGAGAAAAGAAAAATAATAATAATAATAAAAAAAATAAAAAATAATAATAAAATAAAAAGAAAAGAAAAAGGAAAAATAAAAATAAAAATAAAACAATAATAATAAAGAAAGGGTTTAGGTGGCTGTTCACCCTTTATGACCTCTGATTGGTCCAGGTGGAGCCAGGACCTGTGGGCTGTTAGCAGGAAACAGAAAAAAAAGAAAGACAAATAAAGAAAGAAAAGAATAAAAAATGGGGTTAGGTGGCTGGGCAGAGGAGAAATACTTAGGTTGAGGACTGGGAATGCATTGTAGCCAGAGAGTAAATAGACTTTAAATCAAGAGTATGGGGAGGGCCTTGGACATTTAGGTGGATTGAGATAGGGGAGGATTAAAAATATGTGAGTTGTGATACACTATGGTTTAAACAGTATTTACTTTAAATGCACTAATTCTGAGGTGTGGAAGTAACTTTTGAGAAGGATATGTTAGGGATTAACAGTTCATGTAGCTCTCGGTGTAACTCAGGTGCTTGAGATTAGCAGCAATCCAATTTCCTGAGTCTGCCTCTTTTTCTTGGTCAGGTCTGTGCAGTCTGCAGTCTGCAGTCTAGCTGGTCTTGGAGTGGCAGGGTCTATGGTTGTCACAGTCAGGGCTGATTCTGAGTGTCAGCCCTCAGGTAGGCTGGGCCTCCAGTAGCCTAGCTTGGTTTCAGGGCTGCTGGTGTTCTGGGGCACTCTCTTTTCTTCCGTTTGAAGTCCAGCAGAGTGCTTCTGTGATGTCTATAGCTGCTTCTCCCCCTCCAGCTCCTGGAGGAGGTTCCTGCCTGAGATGGGCACCTGCAGGACAGCCTGCAACCTCGCTGGCTCCTGTGATGACTGACCCTGACCACACAGCTCTCAGAGGAGGCAGCCCATGTCTGCCAACAGTGCTCAGGGTCCCCCAACAGTGTTCAGGGTCTGCCAACAGTGCCCAGGGTCTGCCAACACTGCCTGGCTCCCCTGGGTGAGGGCCAATGCTCCAAGCAGACCAGGTCTGTGAGGAGTCTTTCATGCTGCCTCTGTAATGCAAGCCCAGCTTACCAGAGCATCTGCAGTGCAGCCTTTGTCACTGGCAATGGGCGGGTCAGTTGCCCCAGCTACAAGTTCCCTGCTTGCAGTTTGGAGTTTCTGTGGGAGCCTGGGGGCTGCTGTGGGTGTGTGAGGCTGGGCCTCCCCCCTTGGAGGGGCTTCAAACTGCTCTTTTCCTGGTGGCACAGTGGCACCATTTTCTTTTTCAGCCCTCTCACCGCTTGGCTGGTGCACATCCCCACTTCCCCGCTCCTTCTCCCCGCAGAACTCTTCTCCTCTGCCTCCAGCCCAATGAGGAGCTTCCTCTATCTGTTGCCAGACCAAGGCTTTTACATAGTCCCTTCCCTGCAGGAGTTCAATTCCTCATTCCCTCTGGCATTTGCCCTCACTGCCCACACTTCACTGCTCAGATTTATAGTCACCAGGGAGCCTGGAGCTGGCTTCAGTTAAAGACGCCCCTCTGGGTAGAGCCACCCAGAGCTGACCTTGACCTGCCGGCCAGTTTGAAACTATCTCACCTGCTCTCCTGTAGGTCTCTACAGCCTCTTGGCTGTGCACCCCTGAATCCAGACGCTTACCACTCCAATTCTCAGGGACCTGCAGACCTCTCTTGCTCCCTATCCTATCCTCCAGATGCTCTGGTACTGGAGAACACCATCAGCACTGCTCTCTACTCTTTCACCATCTTTGATCCCCCAAAGTTTATCTGTTTTAATATGCACTTAAATACCTCATGAGATTAAAATAATGTGATCCAATTATGTAAGTCAGCTTTAATTATTTATATTTAACTTAAAAAATATTTTCTGTATTTTTAGATGGAGGGGAATGGGAAGAAAAGAGAGGGAGATAAACATTGATTGGTGGATGCCTGTCTCACACCCCAAGCTGTGTATCTGGCCCACAGCCCAGGCATGTGGCCTAACTGGAAATCAAACTTGCCACCCTTTGGTTCACAGACTAACACACAATTATCTGAGCCACACCAGCAATGGCTCCAGCTTAAATTTTAAATTAAAATAAGGACTCTTCAATGATGATTTAAAGATGTCTTATAACACAACTGCTCACCCATCCTTGATCCACGGCACTGGTTCAAAGAGAAGAAATGTGCTTACAACCCAGAAGTACATGAGGCAACAACCTGATTCCCTCCCCAATTATGAGAAAAGATTCCCTTACCTGTAAATTTCTCTACCAGCTACCCTGGACATGGGGCTCCCAGCTTTCTCCTCACATAGAGCTGAGGTCACTGGGGAAGACAGAGTTTGCTCTAGAAGAAGAGGAGACTGCTGGGCCCCCTCCTGTGTCTGGTGACAGTTAGCCAGGGTGAGTGTCCCAGGAAACAAACTTGTATTTATAGGATGGTGGTGACTGACAGGGACTAATGCCATTTTCCCCAGGCGTTCTGTCTCAGGAGCAGCTGGAAGCCTTGGGCCCAGGACTGGTGAAGCCCTCACAGTCCCTCTCCCTCATCTGCAGTGTCTTTGTATTCTCCTTCACCAGTGTTTTTTGTTCCACCTCAATGTGGCAGCCCCCTTAGAAAGTGCTGGATTAAATGGGGTGCACAGGTAATGATGGGAACTCTTACTACTGCCTGTCCTTCAACAGCCTCCAGAGCCATGTCCAAGAACCAGTTCTCCCTGCAGCTGAGCTCCATGACCACCAAGGACATGGCTGTATATTAAAGTGAAAGAGGCACAGTGAGGTGCATTAACCTGAGCCCAGACACAAACCTCCCTGAAGGGGATAGGAGGGTTGGTCTGCAGGGGGAACTCAGGACACCAGCAGCCACAGTGGAAATAAAGGCTGGCACTGATCCACAGAGTCTGTTCTGTGTCCCCTGTTCCTGCTTCAGCACATGCTTCTGCCCTGGGGAGACAAGCATCAGTGTCCCCTATGGTCCTACCAGAGTTCCTGACTGTGAACTCTGAGAATAGGACCTGTGGGCTATTTGTCAGAGTGGCCCTCCCAATCCTCCTTAACAGTGTTGGCTACAGTGACTGAAAAAGGGGCTCCTGGGTTGGAAGCTTCACAGAACAAGGCAGGACCTATCTCAACATGGCCTCTGCTGGTTCCAGGTTCTGGAAGAAACAGGAAAGTGTAAGGGTGGGCACTCTCAAGTCTTTGTATCAACCTTTGCATTTGTTCTGTTGTCAAAGTAGCCACTCATTCAGTTTGGGTGACAGTGGGGATCTTGCCCACATGCTGGGAGCTGGGGAGAAGGAAGACATGGAGTCATCATGATTTATATTGTGTGTGTGTGTGATATTTATTGGGCAAAAAGTACACTGAGATTCAAGCCACATGCAGGGGTGTTCAGATGGGACCTAAAGGAGAGGAACTTGAAGACATCAGAGTCACCCAAAGCCTCTGAGAGCTTATGGGTCCTGGAGTGTCAGCTGTGTCAGTGCATCTGGAAGCTTCAGGGAAGGGGTCCCTGGTGGTTTCACATTCCTTGCTTAGGGATTCCCTGCAGAGTCACTTGGGTTTAGCAAGGCCAGCTCTCTGTCCACAGATGTCAAATCACATGGTGTCCCTTAGGGATCACACTGAATTATGGAAGTAGTCTTTACTTCTGGAGATGAGATGCTGAGAGGTCCATTCCCTGTGAGTCAAGATGGGACCCTCCAGTGAAGGGTACAGGCTGGGCAACAGGGTGCTAGCAGGACCTATGAGCTCAGGGCTGCTTCCCCAGTTCAATATGCTGAGGGTCAGGATTTCTCCTTTCAGGAATATATCTAAAACAATAGTTGGACAAGAGGTGACTGGAAATATCCTATACTGTTAGAGCATTTACCAAACTTGGTAAGACAAGAGGACCACGGTCAATGTGGGTATTTCTAAGACACCTTTGTATGTGAATTGTAAGGAGCTATAGACAACAATAGTTTAAGCAACTCACCAGTGCAACATTTTGGAGATACCCTGATCCCAGGGTAAAATATTCAGACATTAAAGCTTGAACTGTTCAGGTGGTCTCTGCGTGTCACACAAAGGTGGGGTCACAGGAGCAACGTGCCTTGTGAAGGCTCCTTCCTCAGTGGGAGGAGGTCTGTCAACACAGAATTGAAGTTTGTGTTGTACACAAACCACTCTAGGATTGTACTGTTTTATAGTCCATTTTGCTGCAGCAAAAGCTGTCATGCTCATGTTCCCAGACCCTCTGATCCTTTATGTACCAAATGGTACTGATGCTTCAAAAATTGTTCCAAATGTGAGGTAAACACCCTCTAATTTAATGATCCCAATAATTTATGTAACTGCTTTAATGTTGTGGAGATCAGAAACACTTGTACTTTATCAATTACTGCCTTAAATATTTCTTTCACCTTACCTGACCAGACAATCCTCAAGATATTGACAGATAAACCAGACTCTTGTATCTTGTTTATGCTTATTGTCCATCCCTGCGGCTGCAATTGTTTCAGCAACACAGGTACAAAAGTCTCTAAATCTGTAGGAGAGTCAGAAATCAGCATGATACCATGAATAAAGTGATGCTATTGTATTGTTTGGGACTTTTGGCACATTTCTAAGCCCTTCACCACAAATCCATGGCACAGTATTGAACTATGCAGCTATAACTGTGGCAATACAGTGAAGGTCTTTTCAGGTGAAAGTAAATTGATCTTGACACTCAGCTGCTTTGTCTATAAGGACAAAGGCATTAGTCAAATCAAGAACATAATGATAGGTTCCCAGCTCACAGCTCAACTTATCCATTGGCTTGGGTACTGAGTGGGCAGAAGCATGTAATGGTGGCATTAACCTTATTTTATTCCTGGTAATCTACTCTCATTGTCCACATGCCAATCAGTTTCCTCATAGGCTACATGAGACAGTTAGTTCATAATGACTATTTATTAGACAAAGTATCTGGACCTTTTCCAGCTTTTGGATACTATCCTTAATCTCTTGAAGAACTCCAGGGAGGCAGTGTTGCTTGGTATAGGTTAATTGGCATGATTTTGTCAAGACCAGTGGGGGATGCTTGGCATGACCCCAAACAGCAGGCTCACAACCTGGTCATGAACATGGAATTCCCTGGCAGTGGAAGTGAGTTACAACCCTTGGATCACATTGATTACCAAGATGTACTTGGGTATTGGGGAGTGATAGAGCACATATTCCTTGGGTGGCAGGTGCCCTATCTGCAAGGTAAGGGACTCTTGCTTCACCCACATGGTGGTACCACACTACTTGTCTATGAGGGCCTCCACACTTAGGAAGCAATTGGGGTTTCCATGCCAAAGAAAACCTTTTACTCAGTGTCTACTAAGGCCAGTACCCATTGTATGCTTTTTTGGGGATCAGTAGATAGCATGCTCTGCATGTTGCCTCTGGTCCATTCTAGGTCCTGCTAGGAGGGTCCCTCAGACTTCTCTTCAGTCAAACTGGAAAACCCAATCATTTTCATTGCAGGACACTCAACCCTGCAGGAGGACATCCACAAGTAATTGTGCAACAGGTTCACAGAACATGTTTGAGTTGTGAATTATTTTTCATTACCTGTGCTGGGATTCCCTTCCTTTGTTTTTTCTTTTGTTTCAGTTTCAACAATTGTAACAGCTCCCAAGGACCTTGTTAGATACTTTATCTAGTTTCCCCTTATAGTCTCCTGCCTCCAGCAGATCACATCTGGGGCCTAGTGACCCTGATGAATCATTTCTTTCCCTTTCCAGGTCCTACTGTGCACAAACACTTCCTGTTATGGGCACCTTCTGTCTCACGTATGTCAGCTATGGTTCCACACCACATTGATGGTGTTGCCCACAGAAGGGCAAGGGTAGCTACTAAGTGTCTTAACAACTGAAATGGTGAGGTGTGTAACATCAAACCCCTAAGTCCTGCTGTGAAAACATCTTCATCTGGGCTATGAGCATTCAAATTATAACTATCATTCATCATTCTTAGTTCTCATAATGTCTGCTGTAACTCAGGATTTGGTTGCCACCAATGGTTGTACATGGCAAATTCTTTGGGTTTGCCCATGTAATGTGAGTGGCTGCCATGATTCAGTCTAAAAGATTGATTACCTGGATTCTGGTGTGCATTCTGCATCTGCTGTTTCAGTGCTGGGTGGGTGGTGCTGAATACAAGCTCACCTACTTCCAGGCCAAATAGCAAAATGTCTCCTTCCCCACATTCCACAATCTGAGCAAACAAGCAGCCAAAAGTTCTGATGCCTTTTGCTGGAATTGGCTTCCCAAATCCACCAGCTCCACTCGGGAATATGAATGCATCATGGAGTTCTCTGTTACCTGCGGTGAAGGCTGAGCTTATCCCTGGGGCATCAGGGGGCCCTTGGTTTTGATCTTATGCATTACTACTGTTCAATGCCTTCAACATGAGTGGGGACTCCCCTCCTCATTACCCTCAGCCTCTGGGAAGTGTATGGCCTGTACTTCTGATTCTGATATGAAGCCGGTCACAATACAGGCCCTCATGGTGGCCACTTTTAACTGTAATAGTTCCCATGCTTTTCCCAAGGAATTCCTCATTTCCTGTTCCCAGGATAAGTCCTCCTTCAACTCTCAGACCTGTGTTCCCAATACCAGTGACTCCCAGACCACTTTAGACAAAACAGTGAGGAATAAACACCCCATGACACTGGCTGCTGCCTGAACACTTTTCTTCTCTACAGAGTCCCCTTTCTTCATTAGAAAATTCTCTACCACTTTATGGTTAACTTCCATCACCACCCAGTCCTGCAGGGGTATCCAAACATCCAGCACAGTCACCTCCATGAATTACATATGTGTGACAAGCCAACCCAGTAGCCCACCCTGAGTGGCTGTGGCTGACCCTGCTCCATAGTTTGGGTCTGAGGTGAATCCTGTCAACTTTGCAAAGTGTACTGCAGAAGCTCTGCTCCAGGCAGGTTAACATTGGATTTGGCAACATAGAAAAATATGACAATAGAGCATTGCAGAGGAAGTTAATGTCAGAATCATTCCAGCAGCAGATAAGAATGGCAGCAGAGCATCCACACCACATCAACAACAGGAATGCATTTATAGAGAGTATTGAACAAAGGCAGGACAAAGCCAACAAGAACGATGAGATAGCATAGCACATGCACACTAGGATACACATTTATATGAGGATGATTGTGGGAAATAAATTGGGATTGAGCCATGGATCTTAGCTACGGTCATCCCTGGACATGGCAGACATGGACCTCTACTTGATGGCTGATTTCCAGCCCTTTTCTTCACCTCTCACTGGGTACAAGATGACTTAACTCCTCACTCACTAAGAAGCTGAGTGCTCTGAGCTGTGTCCTGGCTGCTCTTGTCACCATGGCCTGCTTATCCTGGTGGGTGAACCCTGCCCCAAATGTCCAGGAAGGGTAGTCAGGGTCTCAGGGTCCTAATGTTAGTGCCCCCAGGACCTGGTCTCTATCCGAGGGTTGGGGTTGTTTGAACAGAGTGAGTCCTGTCTTTTGGAGGCATTTGCCTGGAGCTCTAACTTATCAGCCAATAGCTTGGGTATGAATGAAGGGCACAGCTGTCCTCACTGGAAGGGGAGCATGTGATAAGATGGCAGCAAGGAGTTATTGCTCTTGAATTCCCCATCTGGGGAATCTCCTTAGCTGTGCTGGGACAGGAAGGGGTGTGTACTTTGGTTCATGTTGTCTAGCTGTTCCCAGTGTTGCATCTCTGTTGGAGCAAATACTTCTTCATCATCAGAGTTCCAATAGGGCCATTTCAAGTTATGGTGATACTTTTAAAAATAATTTCTACATTCTGACTAGGATTGAAGCCCTTGTAGCTCTTCATACACTTGTGCTGGAGTTGAATTCCTGTCTGCCCTTTTTGCGTTGTGATGACAACTCCTTGTGAAATTTACTCTTGACACAAACTAAATACACCTGCACCTGGTTGATGGTTTAACCAGGTGCAGAGAATGACAGTGAGGCCTCTGGAACCTGACCACCCTGCAGAGAAGGATGCTTCTCTCCTGGAAAGGCAGACCCCCCATATCTCTTCACCTACTGCTGGCAACCACCCTTCTCCCTTCTGCTTCTCCATCTGAGCCAAGAGTCCTGATATAAGAGGAACCTTCCATTGTTTGCTCAGCTTTGCCTGTGTTACTTCACTCAACACAATATTCTCAGTGTTCATCTGTGTAGTTGCATGTGGCAGGATTTTCTTTTAATTATTGTAATAACACTGTGAGAAAACAACAACAACAACAACAACAAAGTGAGTGACAACCAGTGTTTATCTAAGATCAAAAAGAAAAACTATTTGGGGAGCACAGATTTAGGCAAGAGACCTAATGCTGTTCTGACTAGGAGGGAAGGTAAGGGGTTCTTTTGAGAATGGGGAGATGCAGTTAGAGGCCTAGAGGGAAGGAGCTTAATTCATTGAAGACAAACTAAGTTAATCTTCAGCTGCAGGAGGGGGTGCAAATTTGAAGATTTTCTGCAATGTTCAGTGTCATTGTCAGGATGCCTCTCCCCCATCAGCTGTGCAAATGGTTGTTTGAAATGCAGTGTTGGGAGCCCAGGGAAAAGGTGACTGTTTGGAGGCCAAACCCATCACAGGTTGGACAAGGAAGACATGCCAGATGGTTTTCTGGAATGGCTTTCTGTGCTCTAATTTAACCTGGCTCCTCTCTTGTCAGCTCCTCATAGTAAGGCAATTTCCCATTTGATGTGCCCACCACAAATCCCTGAGTGTGCATCACATTGTGACTTACAGCAACCTCAAGGACTACAGCAGACCATAGCCCCAGCTCTGTCTCCATATGGAAACGTCCAACGAGGGACACCTGCTTTGCCAGTTCCTCCTCCCGCTTGGCAGGCATCATCCTGCTACTTGTGTCCATGTGCTGTGCTGAATGAGAGACCTCACCTCCATGGGGTCACAAGTGCTAAGCCTTCCTGACTGCTTAGTGCACACAATCAGCAACCTGGAGTGTCATCCACATTGTGGTGTATGGCAGGATTCCTTATGTTTTAAGACTGAATAGTAAGTTTTCACTAGGAATGTATAGCACACTTTATTTCTCTTCCATTGATGGGTATTTAATGGTCCCCATGACTTGGCCATGGTCAATAGAGCAGCAATGACAAGTGGACTCTCTTTTCCAGACCCCAATTGTATTCTGTTAGGAGAAAGCGCTGGAGGCTGGGATGGTGGTCATGTAGGGCTTCTTTTTTCATGATTTGGGGGAAATGCCACAGTGCTTTCCAAGTGATGGCATCATTTAAGCAGGTGTTTGGTACTATGATGAGCTTAGGTTTAGTGTGGTTTTGTTTTCTTCTTTTTTTTTTGTTCTTTTTTTTTCCTTCTCTTTTTGAAAATTTATTTTGTGTTTGTGAAACTAGTCCTTTACTAAATACAAAATTTGAGTCATATTCTCTGAGTGTGTGGTCTGTCTTTAAATCCCCAATCAGGGCTATTATGGTATCAATTACGATGGCTTATGTCCTAGGCCCTGGTGCAGATGACACCTGTGTCATGGGTGTGAGTCCACCAGACTGCTAACTTCAGGACACCTCTAAAAACACACACACCTTAGTTCAAAGTTGATCAGGTATTTGGACTGGCTGCAGGTCACCATGTTGGGCAAGCCAATGGGTGGCCTCAGCAGATGACAGTCTGGCAACAGGCCAGGCTGGGTGTGTTGGCAATTCCTCAGTTCCCCCAGTGACCACAGCCCAGATATACAATGTGTGTGAGCCCAGCATTGAGGAATAGACCTACAAGAGGATTGAGAAATGAGTGCATTGATAAATAGAAAATTTCATGAGCTAAAAGTTTTACTTAAAAAGCTGGAGAAAGTAAGGAACATATGTTTAAAATGAGTATAACTCTTACTACACATTTGAAAGGAGAATTATGTGTTTTTATAAATTTGCTCAGACTCTAACACTGTCAGTCCAGTTTCTGGTTCCATTAAGGATTTACTATAACAAGGAAAATCTCGGGTGATGCAAGGATAGTTTTATTTTTGCCATGAGTCTCATTCTGTGCACCCTCCTCACAGCTTCTGTTCCTTTGACCATTTTCAAAACTTCTGGAAATAATGTCTTCTGTTAGCCTTTTTTGAATATTCTAGTCATTGTGACAATACTTAATGTTAAATTTTCTAGGAGTTTAAGCTTTAAGCTATTATGTTGGCCAGTAATAGCTGGGTTTTATTTATTTAATTTATTTATTATGAAGAATTTATTAATTATTTTTAGAGAAACTGGAAGGGAGGGAGGAAAAAAAGGGAGAGAAACATCAATGTATGTTTGCCTTTTATCAGCCTCCAGGGAGGGCCTGGCTGGAGACCTGGCTTGCAACCTGGGTATGTGCACTGATTGGGAATTGAACCAGCAACACTTCGGTTCACAGGCTGGTGCTCAATCCATCAAGTCATACCTGGCAGGGTAACAAGTTAAGTTTTTAGGTAAAAACAAAAGACACACATTTCAGTTTCACCAATGACTTCATCGAACAACATATTCATCAGTTTCTCACTAACTTCCATCATCTTTCCAGCAACTTCATAATTTCATTTAACTAAAACTTGTTTATCATTTTTGGCTGATAACTTTTTCAGTCTTCCAGAGAATTTAATTTTTTCCATTAAAATAATTTTGTAAATACTGAAGTAACTGGAAAACTAAAGATGCAATATCTGGTGAATAAGGCAGATGTCAGAAATTTCAGCCAAACTGTAACAGTTTTTGGTCATCAATGTAGCATATAGTCTAGTAATATATCAATAAAGAGTCTGTGTTTTCTGCTAACTGCTTCCAGATGTCATTCTTGTGTGCTGTTTTCAGTTGTTCTAATTTGAAACAGTACTTGCTGGAAGCAATTGTTTTATTTTCTGGAAGGAGTTCATCATAGGTAGACTCCCTTCTAATTACACCATATACACAATATCAACCTCTTTGGATGAAGACCAACCTCCTTGTAGTTAGTTAGTGGTGCTTCATTTCACTTGTCCCATGAAGTTTTCCACCTTGCTTTATTGGAAACTATCGGCTTTTCATTGTCCACTCTTTGTTTTAAAAACAAAAGATTTGTATTACATTTAAGTAGAAAATCCATGCAGAATGACACTCAAAGTTTTATTATTATTATTATTGTAAATTTTGTGTAACCCAGGTCACAAAGATACTAACAAAATCAAAATGTAATAGATTTTCAATGCTTGATTTGGATATTCTGAACATGTTACCTATCTCCCAATAGATATAATATTAATTGGTCTCAACTAATGTCTAAGTTTGATTATTATAAGTATCAAGTGGTCTAACCAGTCATGAAGCATTGTCCATTGAAAAACTCCAGCCAGAACTTTGCAATTATCACCTGAAACATTAGATCACTCACAACATATTTTCCATGAACTGCACAGATATTTTTTTGTGTTTTTACCATTCTTGAAATTATAAAGCACAATTTGCCGAAAACAGTTCTTAATTTTTCTTCCAATTTCTGTATTAAAATTACTACACAAATTCTCATCTATTTTGATAAGCTCCATTTTAACAGAAATTGATATGAGAGATGTCATTGTATAATCTAACAAAATCATTTTGAAGCAAGTTAAAGCAACTAAGTGCTATTAGAGATATCTTACAGAAAAGAATGGACTTTTATGCCAATGCAGGTGATATTATTATGTAATTAACATTGAAATATCCAATTTAATTGCATTAATATTAGAGTGAGCTCAGAGTCCCAAAAAAGGATGGTTATTCTGCTATGTCAAGGATCAGGGATTATCAGAGTTTAAGGATCTGAAGTAGTCCTTCTACTACTGTTCCAGAGTTTCCAGGGTCAATTCTGTTCATATCAGGGTTTCCCTGAGACTGGGCCATGGATGTTCCCCTTGGGCACATGAGCTGCCATGGAATAGACACCACACCCATTGGCAGTGTGGCCTCATCCTGTGGGCTACTCACCATTCATTGCAAGGTAAGCAGCAAATTCAGGCCCAACACACCATGGAGAGACATAAAGTGCTCCTTACCAGAGTTGACCCTCTTTCCACATGGCTTTGATTTTGCTATTGGTCAGGTTCTGTTATAAGAAGTTTTCAACATGATGATGTCCAATTCTTTGATATAAATCCCTATATGAGTTCTTCTTGGACCAGTGAACCTGATAACCATGGAGGGTAAGAGATGCTCAATGGGAACAAGAGCATGGGACACAGTCAACCTGTGTCATTTGATATCCCAGGAGCAGACAGGGGAATAGAATCATGGACAGCAGGTTACAGGCTCTCTACTTGGTCCTGCATGTGTATGGATGAACCAATTCATGGCAGTGCCTTTCAGAAGACATTATATGCCCTAAATAAACCCATGGTGTAAGCAATTGTCTTCTAGGTTGCTCTTCATGCCTCTAACACAGTGCACATTATAGTGAACTGGGAAGTACAGCACATGTTCTGACACAGAATGTTAACCAGGATGATTCCTCCAGTACAGCTGTGGAGGCAACTTTCAGAATGTTTCTTTTACCTCAATGATCATAGTCTGAAACAGATTGGAAGTCCTGCCTCTCAGAAAGAGATCCATTCATAGTTGGCACACTCAGAGATCAATTAAATTGAGGCTGTGACAGCTGCCTTATCCATGGCAGTCCACACAGCTCTGGACCAGCTGTAGAAAAAAGGCTTCTGTGCAGGTGGTGGATTTTTACTCTGTTCCCCATTATAGACAAAGGTGGCTTCTCCAAGCAGGGGAAGAGATGAGTCAGTATGGCCAGGGTGGAGTCTATTCCTTTCTCTAATTGCCTTCAATAAGAGGAAGAAAACTTGCATAATTCAAGTATCTGATGGAGGCCAGGTGATCAAGGTTCACAGCATATCTATGTTCTCTGTGTCTGTGTCTTCCCAAAAAATAGCCACACAGCTGCCTCTTCCCAACATTGTGAGACAAGATTAGGGGATCCAGAGTGTGCATGGGAAGGGACAGTGACAGATGCCAAGTCTGACCACTGGGCCAGCTGCAGCAATATCAGTTACACCTGACTTTCTAACACTCACATTGTGATGTCCATTTACATCAGGGCCTGAGTTTATCTAGGACCCTGATAACAGTGGGAACAAAAAAAAAAAAAAGACTGAATGGATCCAAAACCATGGTCCTCGGCCATACACAGGCTGTAGCAGCAGTTGTCTTTTAAAGTCCCAGGTGAATGTGGCTCACCTTAGCTGATCGAGGAACATGCCACAGATGATGTGCAACTTTCTTAGTAGTGAGGATACTGACTCCCCAAGTGTATATAGACTGCTGTGTAGGTAACACTAGATTCAGAAAGCAATTCATTTTCTTATTATAGCTAAGGTGTGCTAAACCCAATGGGATGTGCCCCATCCTGACCTGGATCACATTCAGGGGAGGAGTGTGGAAGTTCAGGGCCACATGATGCACTCAGAGTTACAAGATGTGACCTGTTGACATAAACAAGGATTGATTATGATTCTGTGTTTAGTTGCTAAAATGCTAAAATGACCACCCTCCCCTGGACAGTCACCTGTGTGAGGTACAGCCCAATTGGTAGGTCATAAGCCCAGAGCTCCTTATATAGTAGAAAGACATGCAAATAAGGCCCCTCTCTTCAAGAAAAGTATCCCAGCACTGACCCTGCAGCTCTGGGACAGTGAGGGATTCCCAGGTTTCTCCAGTGCCTGATCAGTACAGAACATAGACCACTCACCATAGAGTTTGGGCTCAGCTGTGTTTTCCTTGTCACAATTTTAAGAGATAATTTATGGAGCATGAGAGACACTGAGTATGAGGGTGGATATGACTGAGAGGAACAGTGGATGGATAATAGTTGCTGACAAGAAGTTTTTTGTTTTTTGTTTTCCTGTTTTCAGGTGTCCAATGTGAGGTGCAGCTGGTGGAGGCTGGGGGAGGATTGGTGAAACCTGGAGGGTCTCTGAGAATCTCCTGTTTGGCCTTTGGATTCATCTTCAGTAGCTACTGAACGTACTGGGTCCGCCAGGCTCCTGGGAAGGCACTGGAGTGGGTTGGTCTAATCACTACTGATGGAAGTACCACATACTATGCCAACTTGGTGAAGGGCCAATTCACCATCTCCAGAGACAATGCCAAGAACACGCAATACCTGCAATTAAACAGCCTGAGAACCGAGGACACGGCCCTCTGTTACTGCACAGAGGAGGGGATACAGTGAGGGAGAGTCAGTGTGAGCCCAGACACAAATCTTCCAGCTTGAGAAACTATGACCACCAGGGGGCGATTATAGGCACTAAGCACTAGGACTGTTCAAAAGCAGGTGCAGTGGGAAGTGTGGGCTAATTTACTATGTGATTTCCTTTTCCTGTAACAGTTTCCCTAGGGAACCTCTCTGATTTCTGAATCTGCACTCACCTCTGAAGTCTCTGAGTTAAATGTGTTGTCAAGAAAGAACATTCTCACATGGGAAAAAGCCAGAGACTTTTTCAGACACTGTGTGTCCACTTCCAATGAACCATCAAGCTTTCTGGGCCACGTCAGCTGAAGCAAAGACTCTACTGGATGCAGTAGTGCATTCCAGCCTCAAAGCCTCAGAGTCACTCACAGGACACAAGCATTCTGGGCAGCAGTTATTTAGGCAAATGACCATAAAGCCAGAGGAGAAAGGGTCATGGTAGCAAGAGTCATATACATGGCATCGTGTTCACAGCACCAAGTTCAGGTCTCACCACACTGAGAAAGAGGAACCCAGGAGAGTGTGGTGTAGATGTGCAGGATGATTAACAACACACAACCCAAGGGGACTTGAACAGTTATCAATCACATTGCTGAAAAATCAAGGAAAAAAAGAAAAGGCCCTTCATCAAGTATGATATGCTTTGAGCACTTTATTTTATCTAGGTCACGGTGGCAAACAAAAGGCCCTCGGGCCAAACCCCACCCTCCACCTTGTTATATACGGCCCTGAATCTTAAGCCAGGGACATGCTGGTATCTCAGGTTACTTAACAATATGTTCAGCCCTGTTGCTCTCAAAGGGCTTATTGTAATGGTAATACTGTATAAATGTAACTACTCCTTAAAAACTCACTTAATTGTTACGGAGTAGTTACAATTACGCAGTCCTAAAATTATATGCAGCCCTTTGAAGGCCACCACAATGCTGATGTGGCACCCTATGAAAACGAGTTTGACACCCCTGGTCCAGGTGATGAGGGAGGGTAATTCTGGGTACAGGGGCTTATTTGGTTTCAGTCTCCCAATGGCAACTAAAGAGAAGACCCAGTCTTTCTCATCAGATATTTCATGCAGGAAAAATGGAGATGAGAATGGAAGTAAATAGCAGTTTTCAGCAGTCACAATAAAATAGATAAACTATGACTACATAGTTCACTGCTCAAACATAATAAATGAGCATAAATAGATAGTCATTACGTGGTGGCAACAACCATATCTATAAAAATAGCATGGACTCTATGGTCAACTCATATTTGACAAAGGGGGAAGGAACATCCAATGGAGTAAAAATAGTCTCTTCAACAAATGGTGTTGTGAGAACTGGACAGCAACATGCAAAAAGATAAAACTAGACCACCAACTTACACCATACACCAAAATAAACTCAAGATGGATAAAGGATTTAAACATAAGCAGTGCCACCATAAAGGTCCTCTGCCTCCCCCCTCCCCCCAACCCTGTTCCCCCTGAACAGTGAAGACCTATTCCTTGTATTCATATACTTGGTTCTGTTTTGCTTGTTGTTAGTTTTGCTCATTATTGTCCTGTAATGGGTGAGATCATATGATATTTGTCCTTCACTGACTGGCTTATTACACTAAGCATAATACTCTCCAGTTCCATCCATGTTGTTGCAAAGGGTACAAGTTCCTTCTTTCTTGCTGCTATATAGCAAGCTTTCTTGCTATGTAAATGTACCAAAGTTTTTTAATCCAATCATCCACTGATGGACACTTAGGCTTTTTCCAGCACTTGGCTATTGTAAATAGTGCTGCTATGAACACAGGTGTACATAGGTTCTTATGAATTGGTGTTTCAGGATTCTTTGGGTATAGTCCAAGTAGTGGAATTGCTGGATCAAAAGGCAGTTCCATTTTTAGTTTTTTAAGGAAACCCCATACTGTTTCCCACAGAGCTGCACCAGCCTACATTCCCACCAACAGTGTATGAGGGTTCCCTTTGCCCCACATCCTCACCAACACTCGTTGTTTGTTGATTTGCTAATGTTTGCCATTCTGAAAGGTGTGAGGTGGTATCTTATTGTGGTTTTAATTTGCATCTCTATGATGACTAGCGATGTTGAGAATTCTTTCATATGCCTCTGGGCCCTTTGTATATCTTCCTCAGTGAGTTGTCTGTTCAGGTCCTTTGCCCATTTTTTAATTGGGCTGTCTGTCTTCCTGGTGTTGAGTCGCATTAGTTCTTTATATATTTTGTAGATCAGACCCTTGTCTGAGGTATCATTGGCAATTATGTTTTCCCATACAGTTGGTTCCCTTTGAAATTTGCTGATATTTTCCTTAGCTGAACAGAAACTTTCAATTTGATATAGTCCCATTTCTTGATTCATTCTTTGATTTCCTTTGCCTTTGGTGAAGTATCAGTAAACATATCTCTGTGTAGGATATCCCAAAGTTTACTACCTGTATTTTTCTCCAGGACCTTTATGGTGGCACTGCTTATGTTTAAATCCTTTATCCATCTTGAGTTTGTTTTGGTGTATGGTGTAAGTTGGTGGTCTACTTTTATCTTTTTGCATGTTGCTGTCCAGTTCTCCCAACACCATTTCCTGAAGAGACTATTTTTACTCCATTGGATGTTCCTTCCCCCTTTGTCAAATATTAGTTGACCATAGAGTGCTGGGATAATTTCTGGGTTCTCTATTCTGTTCCATTGATCTATATGTCTATTCTTATGCCAGTACCATGGTGTTTTGATGACAGTAGCCTTGTAGTATTGTTTGAAGTTCAGTATTGTGATTCCTCCTACCTTGTTCTTCTTTCTCAAAATTGCTGTAGCTATTTGTGGGCATTTTTAGCTCCACATAAATTTTTGAAGTATTTTTTTCTATTTCTGTGAAGTCTGTCATTGGTATTTTAATCGGGATTGCATAGAATATGTAGATTACTTTGGGTAGTATGGACATTTTAATGATGTTAATTCTTCCCATCCATGAACATGGTATATGCTTCCATTTATTTGTATCTTCCTTGATTTCTTTCTTCATTGTTCTGTAGTTTTCTGAGTACAGGTCTTTTACCTCCTTAGTTAAGTTTATTCCTAGGTATTTTATTTTTATTGTTGCTATGGTAAATGAGATTTGTTTTTTTACTTCTATTTCTGTTGTTTCATTATTGGTATACAAAAATGCTTTTGATTTGTGGATATTGACTTTATACCCAGCTATTTTGCTAAATTTGCTTATTAAGTTGAGTAAGTTTTTGGTGGATCCCATCGGGTTTTGTATATACACTATCATATCATCCGCAAATTATGACAGTTTGATTTCCTCCTTTCCAGTGTGGATACCTTTGATTCCTTTTTCTTGTCTGATGGCTATAACTAAATCTTCCAAGACAATGTTGAATAGTGGTGGAGAAAGTGGACAGCCTTGTCTCATTCCTGATCTTAGGGGGAAAGTTTTCAGTTTTTGTCCATTAAGTATGATGTTGGCTTCTGGTTTCTCATAGATGGCCTTTATGATTTTGAGGTATGCTCCCTCTAGTCCCATTTTGCTGAGGATTTTTATCATAAATGGTTGCTGCACTTTATCAAATGCTTTTTCAGCATCTATTGATATGATCATATGGCTTTTATCTTTCAATTTGTTGATGTGGTGTATTACATTTATTCATTACGAATGTTGTACCATCCTTGCATCCCTGGGATGAAACCTACTTGATCATGGTGTATGATCTTTGTAATATACTGCTGAATCCGATTGGCCAATATTTTGTTGAGAATTTATCATCTATGTTCATCAGAGATATTGGCCTGTAGCTTTCTTTCTTAGGTGTATCTTGCCCTGGTTTTGGGATTAGAATAATATTGGCCTCATAGCAAGAGTATGGGAGTCTTCCTGAATTTTCTGGTATAGTTTGAGGAGGATAGGAGTTAGTTCTTCTTTAAATGTTTGGTAAAATTCACCTGTGTAGCCATCTGGTCCAGGACTTTTGTGCCTTGGGAGATTTTGGATTACTTCTTTGATTTCACTAGTTCTTATTGGTCTATTTAGGCTTTCTGCTTTTTCTGGGTTCAGTTTTGGTAGATTATACATTTCCGGAAATGTGTCCATTTCATCCAGGTTGTCATATTTTTTTGTCATATAGTTGTTTGTAGTAATTTCTTATAACCTTTTGTATTTCTGAGGTATCCATTGTGATTTCTCCTTTTTCAGCTCCCATTCTGTTTATTTGGGCCCTCTCTCTCTTTTTCTTGATGAGTATGGATAAAAGGGCTTGTCAATTTTGTTTATTTTTTTCAAAGAACCAGCTCCTGGGCCTGGTGATTTTTTGAATCATATTTTGAATCTCTGAGTTATTTAGTTCTGCTCTGATCTTGATGATTTCCTTCCTTCTACTTGCTCTGGGCTTTGTTTGTTGTTGCTCCTCTAGTTCTTGCAGCTCTGTGGTTAGGTCATGTTTATAAACTTCTTGTAACCTTTTTTGGAAGGCCTGTATTGCTATAAATTTCCCCTGAGGACTTCCTTTGCTGTATCCCATAGGTTTTGGGCTGTTGTGTGTTCATTGTCATTTGTTTCCAGGAACTTTCTGACTTCATCTTTGATCTCATTGTTGACCCTTCAATGCTTAAAAGCATGTTATTCAGTCTCCATGAGTTAGATAATTTTTGTTTTTTTCCCCTTGAAATTGGTTTCTAGTTTCAAGCCATTGTGATCTGAGAAGATGCTTTGCATGATTTAAATTCTCCTGTTTTTGTGGAGGCTTGTCTTGTGACATACCATGTGTTCTATCTTGGAGAATGATCCATGTGCATTTGAAAAGAATGTGCATTTTGTTTCTTTGGGGTAAAAGACTCTGTAGACATTAGTTAGGTCCATTTCCTCTAGAGTGTTGTTCAATTCCACAACATCTCTGGTGATTTTTTGTTTGGAAGATCTGTCCATTGTTGATTGTGGGGTATCAAAATCCCCTACTATGTGTGTTGCTGTCTATGTCTTTCTTAAAGTCTACCAAGATTTTCCTTATATATTTAGGAGCTCCTATGTTGGGTGCGTATATGTTGATCGGAGTTATTTCTTCTTGATGGATTGTTCCCTTAAGTATTATGAAATGTTCATCTTTGTCCCTTTTAATGGCTTTCATTGTAAAATCTATTTTGTCTGAAATCAGTATTGCTACTCTAGGTTTTTTTTTCTTGTCCATTTGCTTGATATATATTTTTCCATCCCTTCACTGTCAATCTGTGTTGATCTTTTGTTGTGAGGTGGGTCTCTTGAAGACAGTATATATGTGGGTCATGTTGTCTTATCCATTTGGCTACCCTATGTCTTTTGATTGGTGCATTTAATCCATTTACATTTAAGGTTATTATTGATTGATATTTATTCATTATCATTTTCTCCCTTTGTGTCTGTATTCCTCTTTGGCTTTCTCTGTTTCTTCAGTTTATTTGTTTACTTATTTTTATAGCAGATCCTTTAGCATTTCTTGCAATGCTGGTTTGGTAGGGATGTATTCTTTCAGGGTTTTTTTTTTTTTTTTTTTTTTTTTTTTTTTTTTTTTTTTTTTTTTTTTTTTTTTTTTTTTTTTTTTTTTTTTTTTTTTTTTTTTGTCTGGGAAGCTTCTTATTTCTTCTTCTATCTCGAATGAGAGTCTTGCTGGGTAGAGTATTGTTGGTTGCAGGCCTTTGTTGACCATGATGTGAAATACTTTTTGCCATTCCCTTCTGGCTTGGATTGTTTCTGTTGAATAATCATTTGATAGCCTTATTGGAGCCCCTTTGTATGTTATTTGTCTTTTCTCTCTTGATGCTTTTAGGATTCTCTCTTTGTCTTTGAAATTTGCCATTTTAATAATAATGTGTCTTGGTGTTGGTCTGTTTGGGTTGATCCTCATTGGGACCCGCTGTGCTTCCTGAATTGGATTCATGTTTTCACTCATCATATTAGGGAAATTTTCTATCATAACTTTTTTGAACAGGTTTTCCATTCCTTGTTTCTCTTCTCCTTCTGGTATCCCTATGATATGGATGTTGTTACATTTCATGTTGTCCAGCAGCTCTCTTAACCCCTCTTCAGTCTTTTTCAGCCTTTTATTATTCTCTTGTACTGTCTTGGAGTATTTGTTTACATTATCCTCCAACTCACTGATCTGGTCCTCTGCTTCCTCTAGCCTACTGTTGATTCCTTCTGCTGTATTCTTCAATTCAGAAATTGTATTCTTCATTTCCTCCTGGCACTTATTGATAGTTTTCATGTCCTTTTTCATGCTGTTATAGTTCTCAGTAAGTTCCTTGTAACTTCCCTGGAGATCTTTGTAGTTCTCCTGGAGTTGTTTATAGTTTTCTTCAATGCGGCTGAGCTCACTGAGATTCTCTATCATCATTGTTTTGAGTTCCTTATCTAATATTCCAGGTGCCTCTGTTTCATTTTGTGGTCTTTCTGGGGATTCTTCCTTTCGTTTTGGTGATGGACTGATTCTTTTTTCCCCCATTTTGAGTGTCTGTTCATGCTTGCTTTTTATTATGATTATTATTATTTTGTTCTTTCCT
This sequence comes from Noctilio leporinus, assembly GCA_004026585.1. NCBI lineage: Eukaryota > Metazoa > Chordata > Mammalia > Chiroptera > Noctilionidae > Noctilio > Noctilio leporinus. The sequence goes on from PVIW01014651.1 coordinate 22,195, forward strand.
TGGGTCAACCTGCTTTGCTTCCTTGCCTTAGTTGAGCACCCTTTTGTGATAGGAGATCACAAAACCCAACCCGAACCCCAACGCTAACCGTAACCCTAACCCGAACTCAAACCCCAACCTGTACCCCAACTGGAACACCAACCCTATCCTCATGCGAACCGCAACCCGAACTCCGACCCTAACCCTAACCCCTAATCCTAACTCTAACCGAACACGAAACCCGACCCGAACCCCAACCCTAACCGTAACCCTAAACCAAACCCCAACCTGTACCCCAACCGTCACCCGAACCCTAACCTCATGCGAACCCCGACCCT
>PVIW01014652.1:0-22514 GCA_004026585.1 Noctilio leporinus
GATTCTCTCCCCTTCAGTGCTTATGGGGTGCTGCTTCCTGTCTTGCCCAGAGTAGGCATGGAAATAAAAGGCAGAAGCAAAGGCGACACTTCGAGCATCACTTTCCCAGAGCATGTAGCATGTTGGCAGGGAGTCAGGTTCCACAGATACCAATTCATTTTCCTCCCTTTGCATCTCCACATTTTGTGTCAATGACAGTTGAAATTCAACTACCACATCCTCTCCTATATTTGGTTCATGTTTTCTGTTCACCAGAAAAACCAGTACATCTGGGCTCCTCAACTAGCAGGTCCCAGTCAGTGGACATTGGTTAACCTCCAGTTGCTTTCCACAACCATCCTTTTATCGACTAGAAGGGCCTTATCTTGCTTCCCACCACACAAATCATCAACTCAGACTCTCAAACTGAACCAAAGGTCAGATCCTTCTTGCCTGGGAGAAAGGTTAGGGTATGGCACTCTCCATGCTCATAACAACGCTCACATTGTCTCCTTCACATGGTAGTCACAATAAGATTTTAAGAAAATAAAGGAAATGCGTTATTCATTAAAAAATATATATATAACACCTGGTAAAATTGGTATAAATATTGAAAATACCAAACCATAATTCAGGGTGGGGCGAAAGTAGGTTTACATTTGTATGTGAAAGTTTATTCTTATATTGTTATTCATTTACTGTATTATTTTCCACCTGAAAAAGTCTATTTTTTGCTCTATCCTGTATTTATGCAACTACAACATTGGTTGGATCAGAATTAATTGTGGTTTATTATAAAATGACATTTTTAACCCAATTCCCTTCTGGCCTGTTGTCACTGCCAATAGAATTTCAGATATATTCACTCACACACACCTATAAAAACCTAGAGATTAACTCTTTGAACATAAATGTAAGTCGGAAAAGAGAAAATAATTACATTTTTTTCAGTTTTGAAAATACGCCACATCTTCCAATGGAAGTGGGAACTCGTGGGCACTGTGTGAGGTTGCTGTTGTCTCTTCTTCAGGGGAGCCTTTAACACCATGGGACCCTCAACACCAACCACCTTGGGGTTAAGTTGGCGGGGGAGTGACTCAGCCTTCTGGGACTATCCTGGGTGCCAGGGCATGTTTGGGGAATTGTTGGAACCTGGAGCCTGAGCTGGGAGTGCGCTCTGCGGTACCTATGAACCTGGAGTTCTGGCCACAGCCCTGAGGACAGGTGAGAGGAAACAAAGGAGGCAGTCCCTTTACCTTTAAACCACCCGGGTGGGGTTGGTTTAGAGGAATAAAGTTAGTAACTTCAGTGGAGTAATGTTTAGGGTGCCGAGAAGGAACTATAGCCCCCAATCTGTTAACACTCATCTTTGGACCCTCCCCTTGCCCTCCTCCCCTCCCCCCAACCCAGGATACAAAGCTCATTCCACTGTTACTCATATGGTTAAAAAATGCAACCACCTTTATAGAGATTTAAAAACATAAAATTCACATCTGAGGTAGAAATAAAGCATATGACTTCCTTTGAAATTAAGCTTAGATAAAATTGGTAAGTGGGGGAGGTGGAGAGAGTGGAGGGAGTGTCTTCGGCTCCCGACATGCAAGGAAAGTTTCCAGCAGCAACACAGTCTATCAAGTGCTCATTTTAGCCATTTGAGAGGAGAGAGAGAGAGAGAGGAGAGAGAGAGAGAGGGGAGAGAGAGAGAGAGAGAGAGAGAGAGAGAGAGAGAGAGAGAGAGAGAGAATGAGAGACACAAATGACCCAACATTCTGATTTCAATTAGCCTCTTTGTAGCTTTATGTTTGAGCTATTTCCATGGGTGAACAGAGGAGCTGGCCAATTTCTGTCAGTGCTGATTTGTTTTTGTGTACAAGACAATGTTGCTGGTTGCACATTAAGATGTGCAATTTTATATAAACAAAATAGCATGTTCTGGAATCTGAGAGCTAAATAAAATATAGAAAAGGCATCTTTAAGTCATTATATCAAACAATTTATATATTTAAAATCAAAATCATTTATCATCTAAATTTCTAGTTTCAATCAACAATTATATGCCTGGTCCAGGGGGATATGGCTGATGCTGGGGGAGCTCTGAGCAAGCTGAAGAAACCCAGTAGAATTTCAAAAGCTAGACGAAGTATGCAGAAATGATTTTTAGTTCCGAGATTTCAAAATCAATTGAAGAAAACACGTCAGTAGAAAAAAGCAGGTTTGGTTCTATCAAAGTAAAAATACCTGACAAATCAAAGCATTATTTTCTGCATACAATTCTCACTGTAGACATTATGTAGCCACCATCTATTCTAGCTATAGGATAAAAATACAAATAAGGAATATTTATTCATGACATTAATTTACATATTGATACCAGAATATCCTGCCATCCATAGGCAGAAGCTGAGGAATTCTGTTTGATCAGAGGTTATTTATTCTGTTCATTAAAAAGCCAGCCTTATAAAGTCTAAAGTTAATAGTTTTCAAAAATCTTTATGGCCTATGTTTAATAATTTTTAGTGTTTTGTGACTTGTGGCATTACATAATCTTAGCTAGTATATGCGAAAAGTATGAGGAATTGAAAGCACAGATTTAAGGTATTTTCAAGTTAGAACAAAGGAACCAGATGCCCATTTATGACCGCATAGCACCTTCTGGACTTCACTATGCATAACCTTACATGTGTTCTTATATGGTATGACAGACACAGAAAGGTCTACGTTCACTTACTTCCCCTAAACTGTCTCATTACCTAAATAGCACTTTTTCTAGTCACTCCTTCCAATTGAAGCACTGATTACATATTAAAAGTGCAAATGTTAAATGCATTATTAAGATACTTTATGTAGCCCTGGCTGGTGGCACAGTGGATAAGGTGCTGGCCTGTGAACCCAAAGGTCGCTGGTTCAATTCCCAGCCAGGGCATATAACCAGGTTGCAAGTCACGTCTCCAGCTAGGTCTGTAGCTGGAGGCAGGTGAAAGGCAACCATACACTGATGTTTCTCTTCCTCTCTGCCTCTCTCTAAAAATTATAAAATCTTAAAAAAAAAAAAAAAAAAAAAGACACTATGTGTTAACATTGTTTGATGATCAAATTAGTCAAGAGCTGGGACACAGGAAAGATGATATAACTAGGTAAACTCTGAAGTGACAAGAAAAGGGAAAAAAAATCAGAAAACACATGACTGCTTTCTATGTTTGTGGTACCATGACAACCAAGTAAGCTGGAGACGATGTCCCACGGAGTTTACTTGTAATCTTAGTGGAGGGCAGACAAAAACCTGATAAATGACTGCATTATAAAGTATGAAGAAAGAGATCTTTATCAATGAGGGTTTTTAAAAACCTTTCCAAGCAGCTGAGGTTCACTGGTTTTCTGAGCAATTCTGGTTACTTCAGAAGCAGGATTCTACAAACTTAGCCCAGAAGAAGCCTGTTATCTCCTAGGGTATCATTCTCCACAAGAGTGCAGAGAAGCCCAGGCACGGTGCTCAGATCACTGTTCTTTTTCTGGGGTACACTCAAACTAAGGAAAAGGCTACTGAGATTCTAACCAACCACCTCCACATGCAGTAACCTGCACATGCTTTATCCTGAAGAATTTCCTGAACAAATCATGATAGTGAGGCCTTTTCTTGCACTGTCCTTCTCACCACTGGTCTTGCCTTTCCATAGTCTCCTTCCTTATCTTTCCTCCCTGCTAAGTATTTTCCTTTAATACTTCTATCTTTCCAATTTCTTCTTCATTGCTTAAGTGTGAAATAAGGTCGCTTCAAAATGTAAAGGAAAAGAAAATGAGTTATATCAAAACAGTAAGTTCACTGTTTTGATTACTAAGCTAATTATTCACTGATAAAAGAAAACAATCAAAGAAACTTACCTGTGACCAACAAAATTAGCCTAGGGACTGAATCTGGAGTTTTTATAAAACCTTTCTTTATTTAGTCAACCAGCCTATCTTAGCAGTACCTTAATAATATTATACATAAAAAACTAAATATACTGTAGAAATATATAAAATAAATTTGAAAAGAGCTTTTCTGGATTAAATATTCTCTGTCAGAGGTTACAAGTAATTAGAGCTCCTTCACCCTTTAAAACCAACAGGTTAGTTTTTAAAATAAAGGATATCATCATAAAATTATTGAGGAAGAATCCACCAACATCACATGAACAACAGTGAATAATTTTAGTTGTAAGTTTAATGACGGTATCTGATTTGCTTTCATAAGCAAGGACTAAGACCCTAAAATGCTAAATGAATACTCTCATAAATATAAGTATACTGTTTCTGAAATCCCAAACTTCTATATTCCACATAAATGAATTTCAATAATCAGATGTATGTGAAATAGTTATTTCTTAACTCTAAGAAATAAAATTATTTGTGAAATCAAACTTAAGACAAAGTAATCAATCATAAGGAGGAAGGCTTGCTGGTCACTGCCAATCATAAAAATTGGCTTTCTAAAACATCAAAAATGCTGTATTTTAAAAAAACAGGTCAAAAACATAAAATCCTTAATGACAATATAGTAAGGCCCATATCAACTACTAGACTTAAATAATTAATTTATATGGCTAGAAATGCATGACTAAAATTTCTGGTACTGCCTAATGCTGAAAATTTAATATTTGTCACAAAGCCCAGGGCATTGGAATTTCATTTAGACCAACCTCAGAAAAGTGTTACATTAACAAAAATCATTAAAATCTGATAAAATCATGTAACTCACTTTAAAATACCATTATTTACAGATTCTCTTTGAATATACAACAGATAATGATGCAATGAAGATGTTTTTACAATATTTATTAAGATAACAAATTTATAAATTGAAAGACTCCGAGGCACATAGTTTAAAAGGCCAATACCATGGGAATAATGAAGTCAACACAGAAAAGAAGGTATGAACAATTACAACCAATACAAGATTTTTTTTTAAATGCCTCCCCTCAATAAACACATCATATGAATCATCCTTCAAAATTACCATGATAAAAAGTTATTTCCTTCAAAGAAAAATAATTCTTCCTACCTAGTGACCCTAGAAAATCCTATTTACAATGAACTGTCTGGCATTTCATCAATGTTGTTTAACATGGCCTCCTCTATCACTGCCATCAAAAGTACTGAAAATTTTATAGCTATTATATTTACAAATACACATAATATTTAAATTTGCTCTTCATTGAGAACAACTCAATATATACTTAAAATCACAATACAAATGTTTTGGTGTTGAATACACATGTTGTAGGAGCAAGTATATGGGAAGAGGTGTATTTAGAATTACTTTGTTTCTGAAGGATTACTAGGCTAATAAGTCTGATAAAACTCAAGGTAAGTCACAAAAAAGATCTTTGTTGATGAAGAATTTATTTCTGTTTTAACTGGACACACGGGGCTTCTTCAGTCAACCTTCACCACACTGTAAATTTTGGTCACAAACCAAAAGCATGCAAAGAAGCCAATTGTTCCTATAAAAGAAAAAACAAAAATAAACCCGTTTTCAAAGGAAGCTTCACAATAAACATAAAAATACAGACTTATAATGGTTCTGAAAAAAAGCCACAAAACTGAAAATTATTACCTTCTGTAACTATACCATTGATCCATGAGCTTTTCTGAAAACTATACATCTGCCTCAGGTCAAATTTCTTACAGAACTTGACAGAAACAACTTTTTATACTGTAAGATTATGTAAGGTTTCTATAATACATTCTTTCTTGTTACATGCAAAAGACTGAAATTAAATGATGAAAGAATGACATATTCCTTTCCTATTTAAGAATATTTTACTATAAAATAGAAACCCGCTATTAAAATTAATTCAAGGTATGATATAAGTAGCTTAAACAGGGTATTAGATTCATAGAATAATTAAATGGGGATACAGTTATTAGGAGTTATTAGTTTTTAAAGATCTATAATAAAATAACTCAGAAAGATTTCATAAAGTGTTAAAAGTGAGAATAATTAGGATAATAACAAATCTGCACCCCCACTGAAAATGAGGGTGGTGTGGTACCAGTGGACAAAGCAGCTACGTAATGAGCTATGCATAACATCTTTGGCCTAGCCCACTGAAATTTATAAGTCTGCTTCTTTGTCTTATTAAACAGAGATAATTTTATATGCCCGAGCTGCCTCCAAAGACTGTCATGCAGAGTAAAGAGATGATTCATGAAAAAATGTCTTGATTTTCAGGTATCTTCATCAATCTAGATTTCAAAAGATTTAAATGTTGGATGCATGAGGCTCCAAGGTTAAGTAATTGTCGAATAACCCCATGGCTGGTAAAGTAGGACCAGAACTCAAATTCCCATGGTCTGACTTTAGGTGTAGTACTCTTTGAACAACACCATGCCTAGATTTACTAAACATAAATTTAGAGACTCTGTGCTTAGATTTATTAAACATAAATTTGGAGACTCTGTTTTGCAAAAGGATGTATCCTAAATTATGAAACTGTCTAATATATTTTTAAAAACTAGACGTATCATTTTTTTCCAGGATTACCCCTAAGAAACAGTCAACAGATGGGTGTGAGTAAGAACAGAAGGGATATACATACTCCTTTTTGTGAGATTTATATTTAAAGTCCCAATGGTTTCACCAGTGTTTTAAACATAAAGAACCAGTACTAAAGGAGATTTTTCTAAGTGAAATGCGACATTGCTATTGGGAAATTATAAACATTATTATAGTCATTCTTTTTTTTTTTTTTTTTTTATTCATTATTTTCAGAGAGAAGGGCAGAGAAGAAAGGGAGAGAAGTATCAATGTATGGTTGCCTTTCATCTGCCTCCAGCTAAGGATCTGGCTAGAGACCTGGCTTGCAACCTGGTTATGTGCCCTGACTGGGGAATTGAACCAGTGACTTTTGGGTTCGTAGGGTGGTACCAATCCACTGAGCCACACCAGCCAGGGCTATTACAGTCATCCTTAAATCATACATGTACTGAGAACCTACTATGCACAAGTCACTATTCTGGAGGACATACAAGTGCCTTTTGGATACTTAAAGTCATTTGTGAGCTTAGCTCGGAAGGGCTTGGGATTAATTTCAGAAAATTAATCTGAAAACATAAATATATTTAAACAACCTTATGCTTAACAAGAATAACATGAGAAGGTATGTTAAATGAGGAAAAACATTTTATCACCATACTGACAACCCTAAGAAAGTTAATTTTGTTCTTAACAAAATATTTTAAAGTATTTTTTTCTTAATATGGAATAGTTATAATGTACATACTAAAAGTGGCATCTTTCTTTATGTGACAGAATATTATTGTTTTGTAAAATAGACAGACTTAGATAAGGAGTTTGGAGTCCTGAAGGAACTATGGGTCTACCCCACTTTAGAAAATACTAACCTCATTATGTCTGACCAATGACCTGGAATACAGAAATAATGTTCAAAACCTTACTTAGTTCTCTCAAATGTTAAGAGATGAGTAAAAAGTAGAACATTTCTAATTAAAATTTTTTTGTTTTTGGCTCCTATATTTCCTCATATTCCATGCAACACAAATCTTAGATAAAATTTTAGATGTACATTTAGATGTGACAAAGAAAGGTCCTATAATTTTCTTTTTTTAGTTCAGTCATTCTACACATGTTTACCAACCATCCGTAGGGTTCTGAGGAATAGAAAATTTTTATCCAGATGGACAGAGAAATAAATACATATGTAAGTATCAATACAATATACACTATATCCCATTAGGTATTGAATTTTAAAGTAGAGATATAAACTTATAGTTTGAAACTTCTTCAATAAGAAATGTCCTGTGATCATCTTTTTTTTGATATCATTTATTCTCAACCTCATCGTGATTTCAATTCCCAACTTTTTACTTTACTAAACTTAGGTATTTAGAGCTTTGTACTTTATTTTTGAAATGGGCAAAATAAAGACTGTACCATTAAAAGGTCAACAGGGGAAATCCTTAAGATGTACTGGTCCAGGCATGCCTGTACTTTTAGCACATGACCCTATTTAATCGTCTTCCCTTAGGTTCTGCTTTCTCACCTTGGCTTACTGATATTCGCCTCACAGGGAGGCCGATTGGATTTAGTTGCATTCAGGACTAAATATTGGAGAGCAGAGTAGTAGATGCTGTGATGGGTTTTATAAAGAAAATATTTATAAATAATTTGAATTATTGGCCCCAAAATTAATTTAAGATAATCATTTAAATTCTTACCTGTAAAAAGAAAGAAGATCAAAACCATTATCATGGTATAACCAAAGTACAAAATTGTACTTGCTGTTCCTGTGATTTGCAGTTTTGAAAAGAAGTAGTGTATTGCATATATTAAGAAATAAACTGCAGTAAAGCCACTAGTAAGGAATGAACGCCACTGCCAATGATAATCCTAGGTAGAAAAGAAAAACATTAAAGAATAAGAATTACTTTCAATTAATAGATAACAAAATAGAATGAAGTTACTAACCAAACATAGCAAAATGAAATAACCCCCCAAACCTAATTTTTGCTAGAGATTCCACTGAACTTTGTCAATTTCCTTCCTCATTAAAGGGGCTAAGAAGCACCCTTTATCTTTGGTGGAGCTACTTGAACACCAGCCAAAAGCAATGAAAAAAATCTTAAACAATGTATAAATAATAAATACATAATGAGACATTAAACTATATTTTGCCCTGGATGGTGTGGCTCAATGGATTGATTATGGGCCTGTGAACCAAAGGGTTGTCTGAATCCCAGCCAGGGAACGTGCCTGAGTTGCAGGCCAAGTCCTCGGTTGGGGGCATACGAGAGGCAACCAGACACTGATGTTTCTCTTCCTTTTGTTTCTCCCTTCCCCTCTCTAAAAATAAGTAAAATCTTAAATAAAATAAAATATAAACTGAAAAAACAAAACAAAACACACTGTATTTTAACATATATGCTTCCTAAAGAAAATCAATAGACTTTTTGCTTACTTAGTTAACTTACATTTACACAGTTCAAAATTAATACTACTTATCTTATAGTCTAGACAACTACATTAGGAAGAAAATTAGTCTATTAAGGCCTGGTTAAAATCCATTTTCAGTTATTACTAACATAATTTAAACAATGTTAAGTTTTTAAAATTGTTCTTACTTTTAAGTATAGTGGCTTTTAGCGGAGCAGATCTTGCATAAGAAATACTTTACTACCTCTCTTACCTTTTTGAATATGTGAAAACTATATTTTAAAAGCATATCAAGATTAGAAGAAAATCCAAAAAGAATCCACACACAAAATTTACCATAGCTAATAAATAAATTGAGCAATGTTACAGGGTACAAAATCAACATGAATATCAGTTACGTTTTTAAACACCAGCAATGAACAATCCAAAAATAGGAAAATTAAAAAATAAAACATTTACAACAGCATCTAAAAGAATAAAATACTAAGGAATAAGTTTAACTAAGGAGTTAAGAGACTTGCACACCAAAAACTACAAAACATTGCTAAGGGAAAATAAGACTGAAATAAATGGAAAGATATCCTGTGTTCATAGGTATGAAGCCTTAATATTGTTAAGACAGAAGTTCTCTCCAAAGTGATCTACAGATTCAATGCAATCCCTGTGACCTTTCCCCTGCCAGAAATGGCAAAGTTGATCCTCAAATTCATATGAAATTACAAGGGACCCTGAATAGCCAAAATAATCTTCAAAAAGAAGAATAAGGTGGAGGACTTAGCCCAAAAGTGTGGTACTAGCACAAGGATAGCATATATACCACTGGAATAAAACTGAGAATCAAGAAATAAACCCATAAATCTATGGTCAGTGAATTTTCAACAAGTTTTCCAAGACCATTCAATAAGGAAGAATAATCTCTTTAACAAATAGTACTGAAAAACTGGATATCCATGTACAAAAGAATGAAGTTGGACCCCTAACTAATACCATATACAAAAAATTAACTAAAAATAAATGGGTCGATCAATGATCTAAACATGTGAGCTTAAATTACACACTTAAAAGAAAGCATAAAGATAAGTCTTCATGACCTTAAATTTAGCAATGAATTCTCAGATATGGCAATAAAAGAGAAGAGAGATAAAACCAGACTTCATCAAAATTAAAAACTTTCATGTAAAGGGCATCATCAGGAAAGTAAAAAGACAACTTAAAGAATGGGAACAATATTTGTAAATCATTTATTTGATAAAGGTCTAGTATTCAGAATAAAGAACTCTTACAACCCAACAAAAACATAAATAACCCAATTCATAAATGGATAAACAAAATGAATAGACATGTCTCCAAATAAGATATACAGATGAACAACAAACACAAGAAAAGATACTGAACATCATTATAGTCATTGTGAAAATGAAAAACCACAATAAGACACTACTTCATACACTAGGATGGCTATACTTTTTTAAAAAAGGAAAAATAACTGTGTTAGTGAGGATGTGGAGTAATTAGATCCTTTATGTACTATTGGAAGGAATGTAAAATGGGGCAGCCACTATGGAAAATAGTTAGGTGGGTCCTCAAAAGTTAAATAAATCCTGACTGGTGTGGCTCAGTGGATTGAGCACCAGCCTGTGAACCAAAGGATTGTCTGCTTGATTCCCAGTTAGGGCACATGCCTGGGTTGCAGGCCAGGTCTCCAGTTGGGGGTGCGCAGGAGATGGCCACACTTTGGTGTTTCTCTCCCTCTCTTTCTCCCTTCCTTCCCCTCTCTCTAAAAATTAAAAAAAAAAGTTAAATAAGAATCACATGACTCAGCAATTTCACTTCTTCATATAACCCCTCAAAATTGAAAACAGGACTCAAGTATTTGTACATGAATGTTCATAGAAGTACTATTCATACTAGCCAAAGGTAGAAGCTGACCTATTGTTTATCAATGAACAAATTGAAGTATATCTATACAATGGAATATTACTCAACTATATAAAAAAAATGAAGTACTAATACATGTTACAATGTATTAGTACTTCATTTCAAGTACTTCATAGTATTTCAAGATTAGTAGACTGAATCTTGAAAACAGTCTACTAAGTAAAGAAGCCAGGCCCAAAAGGCTACATAATTGTATAAAATATCCAGAATAGAGTCTGAGGCAGAGGAACGGGGGAATGGGAAGTAACCACTTAATGGATATGGAATTTTGTTTATGGGGGGCAGGTGACACTAGATGGAGGTGGTGGTTACACAACACTGTAAATGTAGTAGGTGCCAATGAAATGTTTACTTTAAAATAGTTGATTTTATGTTATCTGAATTTAACTGCTATTAAAAAAATGTTTTCTAATCCTCACTCAAGGATATATAAAATTGATTTCAGAGAGGGGGGCACAGCCAGCCATACATCAATGTGAGAGAGAAATACTGATTGGTTGCCTCCCATATGTGCCCTGATCCAGGATCAAACCTGCAACCTAGGTATGTTCCCTGACTGGGGATTTGAACCCATAACCTTTTGGTGTACACAACGATGTGCCAACTGAGCTACCTGGCCAGGGCTAACCTTGATTTTTATAAAAATGCATCTGAAGTTTAACAAAGTTAATTTTTCTCTCCAATATAGAAAATAACTTATAAAATAATTATTTAACATGCCCTAACTATACATCAACTCCACCTATTACATAAAGATATCATTTTACCAGGTTGCCACAAATATCACTTATTACAATGTAGTGTCTTAATAAACTTTCCACTTAAAATCTGTTTATCTTTCTTAAATTTTTAGTCTACAAATATGTTACAAAAAATACTGATTAAATCAGACATTTTGAACTAAAAAATAAACATTTTGCATATCTGCTATTCTTAGGAAATTAACATTTTAAAGTTAGGTCAAAGTAAATACTATTTGAACTGTGATACTTTATTATTATTATTTTTAATGATTTTAACCATTATTCTTAGAAAGAGGGGAAGAGAAAGAGGCAGAGAGGGAGAGAGACATCAATGTATGGTTGCCTTTCACCTGCCTCCAGCTACAGACCTGGCTGGAGACCTGGCTTGTTATGTGTCCTGGCTGGGAATCAAACCAGGGACCTTTGGGTTCATAGGCTGGTACCTTATCCACTATGCCACCAGCCAGGGCTGAACTGGGATACAATTTTAATTTGATCTTAAAGGCTACATTTGATGTAAAAATACAGGTCAATTTCTATATTAATAACATATCTAAAAAAATATTTCAATTAATAGTTTCAGCCTTATGTCAAAATTATAAATACTGTGTACAAATTAACATAAGTGAATATTGCTAATACATACCTCAGCACATAGGTGGAAATAGCAAAGAAGTATTGTTGCTTCAGAACATGTAATAACCAAAATGATAAAGACCAGGAAAAGGAAGCCAAACATGTAATACATCTGGTGTGACCTATAATCAAGCATATCAAAATGAAAGTATAAATATTTTCTCTTTGACACAGTAAATGATACAATCTTTTCCTCTTTCTTGAACTGAAAATGATTGTTTTCCTTCCCAACTAATCAAAAGAAGACAAATTCTTGTATGTTAAGATGGTGATGGGATGGGGGGTGGGACAGGGGAGGAAAGCTATGGCAACGTCATGGACTTTGTTTTCCTAGTCAGGTAGAACCTGACTCTCACAACTCAGATATGCTTGGTCTACATGTCTACAGGTGAATTTGACAAATTTGATTTAAAAATTAATGGAAAGGCAGAGCCAAACTAAGAAATGTTCACATTTAGTATATATAGCCTCTTATTACATATGATAAAATCAATTAAATTTAGAAACTATGCTAATCAGAAGGAGAGAGATTCTAATCACTAAAAAGCTCAAATTTAGTTCTCACTTTGTGCTCATTGAACCTTGATACCTTCTGTAACATATGTCAATGTGATTGAATAACTATCGTAATATACTACAATGTATACACCCTAATAGAGTGGCTCAAAATTTCCACTATGAGTTTTTTCATGCAAATAAGAAATCAGAGATTGAAGAACTTCTGGTATAAAAAAGAATTCTCAAAGGTTAGCTATCTCAACTTCCTCCAATGCTTAATGGAAACTCCTATATCAGGAGCTCAGAGGATCTTCTCTGAAGCAGATCAGATTACTTATTAAGAGTAAGAATTAATAAGCCCTCAATTAGGCCCTGGCTGGTAGCAGAGTGGATAAGGCAACCCAAAGGTTGCAGGTTCGATTCCCCAGCCAGGGCACATAACAAGGTTGCAAAACAGGTCTCCAGTCAGGTCTGTGGCTGGAGGCCAGTGAAAAAGCAACCATACATTAATGTCTCTCTCCCTCTCTGCCTCTCTCTCTTCCCCTCTTTCTAAAAATAATTAAATAAAATCCTAAAAAAAAAAAAAAGCCCTCAATTAATAATAGCTGCATATCACTATTATTATTTTCTCATATAAAAATAGTAAAATAACCTTTTGGTTCATTTCTCTCTCTTTCTCTCTCTCTCTTAAGATTTTAAAATCTATTATTTTGAGAGAGAAGGGCAGTGAGGAAGGAAGAAAGGGAGACAAGCATCACCTGTCTCCAGCTAAGGACCTGGCTGGAGACCTGGCTTACAACCTGGTTGTCTGCCCTGGCAGGGAATTGAACCGGCGACCTTTGGGTTCACAGGCTGGCGCCAATTCACTGAGCCATGCCAGCTAGGGAGGATTTCTTTTTTTTAATTGTATTTTATTGTTTATGCTATTACAGTTGTCCTGGATTTTTCCCCCTTCCCACATCTCCACCAGCAACCCCCTTTCTCTTAAGACTTTTAATTATTAGAGAATGGTTTACATTTGTAAAATATAAACAGTACCCATATAAACAAAAAGGGAGAGTTAGTAGTACTTCTAATGGTAATAGGAATAAGAAGACTTAGTCATTAGCTTACCAAATACTATTCAGAATGAAGAAAAGCTGTATAAAGATGCATCCAAAGGGCAAAATCCCTCCCATGACAATACCAGGCAATGGCTTTGTGTAGAAGGACTGTTCAGGAATCTGACGTGGAATTTGATTGGTTCGAACCGGATGTTCAATGGCCTTCAGTAAAGGAAAAAATTAAGAAAAAAAGAATTTATAATTATATATCTATTAAAAAAACTCCTCTCTATACTAGATTATTTGCCTGTTTCTTCTCAGCTTTCATGCTGGCACTAATGGCAATACAAGTCTACTTTAAGTCATCAAACAGAAATCTGTATTTAGAAGCAACAAACCAGACACTAGGTAAAATAGTGTCTGTACTGGAATAAGCCACCACTATTTCCAGCAGTTATCCTCTGAAAAGGTCTTTACACAAAGGATGAAATACACAGAAGGAGATACTATAGTACTTGGAAAATAATAGTTAATAAAAAAAGTAGAGTTAGGTTTTTCATTTTAAATATATACTTGCCATAAGAAATCAACTGGTTCTGAAATTACTGTCAATGTATTTTTACTGAGAGATGGGCAACATCATCTTTATTAAAATTGCTTAATTTTACTAAAACTTAAGAACATGAAGAAGACAATGAAGGCAATATGAAGCTCTATGACCATTAGGTATGGATTATATTCTCAAGTGTTCTCTCTTTTATAACATACTGCATGACAGTATACAAACAACTAGAATCTAAAGTACAGTACCTAAATAAAGTTATATGAGTGGCAAAAAGGGGCATGTATGTAGAAATTTATTTTCTTGCAAAAAAGTTCAAAATATACTTCTAAAGTTTTTGTTATGAGTCATCAAAATGTAAAATTTATCAGTCTCATTGAGATTATACTTCCATGGATTAAATTATTTTACATGTAGATATATCATTTATGTTCACAGAATCATTACATCTTTTTTCAATTTTTTACTATTTTTAGAATCTTAAGTGCTTATCTAATCTTTGTAGTTTTAAATTTTCAAACTATCAGTTTGTTAATTTATGCTTTATAGATTTCAAATAATAAATTAAACAAAATGCCAAATAATTGGAATAGTAAGTACAGTGAAGACTATGAAGCAATGACAGTTTCTTCCAAAGCATTCCAGGCTGCCTCATAAAGTATACTATATTATTTATTTTCACCTTATGGACTGAATATTTTTGGAGAAGAACAAGGACAGTGAATTTAGAGAGGGACACTGAAGAATAAATTCTCATTTTCTTTAGCCTGATGGTAGAAGACAGCAAAGGTGGAGAAAAAGTAAGTGAGGAACTGAGTCTTATAATCTTCCTTAAAATCAAGTATTATTAGCAGGTAAGCCTATAAAACTTATTATAAAGCTACATATTTGAAAAACTGCTAGCCTTAGCCCTGGCTGGTGGCCCAGTGGATTAGGCACCAGCCTGCAAACCCAAAGGTAGCTGGTTTGATTCTCGGCCAGGGCAACATAATCAGGTTGCAAGCCAGGTCTGTAGCTGGAGGCAGGTGAAAGGCAACCATATATTGATGTCTCTCTCCCTCTCTGCCTCTCTCCCTTTCCTTCTCTCTGAAAAATAATAAATAAAATCTTAAAAAAAAAAACAAAACAAAACTGCTAGTCTTAATTTATAGTCACCTTTTTTTTTACAACTTCACTTCTTAGCCCATACACTTGGTTTACTTAGTTAAGTAATGTGGACTAGAAACATTTATTGCTAAGGAAAAAGTGTGCATATTTTTAAGGTTAAAATAAAAAGTAATAAAATAATTTAATGTCAAAAATTCAAAATTTTAGTTTAAATTAGCTTTTCTTTTTAATCTATATTAGTTTCCACTTACCTACAGAACTTTGAAATCTAAGTTTACATCTGTAATCTCTTTACCATATTAAGGAGTATGTACAATTTTTAAAACAATAATTGCAATCAAACTTCAAAGTCATCAATTTCCTGTGAAATACAGATTCCACAGAACAAATTTATATCTTTCAGACACATATCTTTTAAGATGGCATATGCTAGTTTGCACAGTTGAAATTCATCTGAATAAGTTAAACTTACATTCTTCTTAAAACCAAAGTATGCACCAATAAACGTTAGAGGAACAGATATGCAGAACCAAAGGGCCAATATGGCAACCAGTGTTCCAAAAGGAATCGCTGCTGAAGATCCTTCCCCCCAGAGAATTAGATTCATTATAAAGAAGTCAGCAAATACAATCCTGAAAGACAAAATAGGTTTTTAGGTAAAACTTGACTTAGAAGCAAAATAAAATGGTAGCAATCATATGTAGTAACATAGTATTAAAATTTCTGTGTTATATACAAAAATAGAACTGCTTAGTAATGAGGTATGTGAATTCAAAACTTCAGTAAAAATTGTTAATTGCCTATATTGGTTTATTGATTTAAATTCTTACCAGAAGCTAATAAAAATGACCTCTTTACATATTTTCATTATGCCAGGGATTATCAGATTTGCTGATTTAATCTGCATTTCCTATTGACATTTGCAGCTGAGCATCCTGTGTCTTACCTTAGGTCTTACCTTTTGTGACTGTGCTGATTACAGCCACTGTCCATTGTCATTTGGGTTGCATGGCTTTTGCTAAGTCACATATGTCAGCTATTTCCATACTCCAGCAACTAACTCCTTGTTAAGTATCTTGTTCTCCCAGTTTATGGCTTTTGATGAACCTGACCACTTGAATATGTGTACTTTATTTCCTTTCAGTCTTTCTTCTATGAGTACATTTTTTAAACCATGACTATAACTATACTACAATCACTTCTATCTATCTCACAGTTTTTAATGTTATCAAGGTTATTTTTTCCTTTATCCTTTGGGTAACTTGTTTGAGAGAAGAAAGCCTTTGCTAACCTGGAATCATGAAGATACTCTTCTGTATCTTTAGAAGTTATTCCCATTACAATTTTGATGTGTGTGAGTTAAGAACAGAATGTTTTTCCCTTTAGGTAGATAATCAATTCTCCCAGCATCACTTAACAGTTCCTTTGGTTTGTCATGCCACACCTAGCATGCTTCCATGTATACATGGTCTATTTCTGTGTTCTCTGTCCTTGAGCCATGGACATCTCCAAACTCCTTTGCAATACCTAGTTTTCTCATCAAGTAACATGGTGAATTTGTATCTCTTACTAGTTAATAAGCAGTATAGCTTGTCATATAGATTGTGCCAGTTTTGTGAAGTTATTTCAGGTATTATAAAGGTTTTCTGTTGCTAATACTCCTGTAAATAGATTCCTCTTCCCACAAAACAGCCACTAGCATTAAAATATTTTATTTGCTATTGGTAGAGGTATTCACGATCCTGGAATTTTAGCTTACATCTAGTCATTTTGCCAAACTGGTAATTCTACAAACTTAATATAGTTGAAATTTGTTGATGTTCTCTATATATAAACTATGCCACCAATAAACAATATGATCTACAACTTTTTGAAAAGTATTTCTTGTTTCATGCTGTGACTAGAACATAAATAACTGAAGCCACTGAAGGGACCTAATAAAATATCTGGTGTTTCATCATTAAATGATGTTGGATTTGAATTAGAGATGAGATTTTTATTAATATAAGAAAGCAATTCTCTTTCCATTGAATTCTTTTTAGAAGCCCTGGCTGGTGGAACAATGGATAAGGTGCCAGCCTGCAAGCAAAAAGGTTGCTGGTTCGAGTCCCAGCCAGGGCTCCAGTCAGGTCTGCTGCTGGAGGCAGGTGAAAGGCAACCATACACTGACATCTCTTTCTCTCTGCCTCTCCCTATCATTCTCTCTAACAATAATAAATAAAATCTAAAACAAAAACAAAAAAAACAAAAAAAAAAACCCATAAAAATAAATTATTTTTAGAAAAATAATTTTTTATTTTTATTTATTTTTAGAAAGAGGGGAAGGGAGAGAGAGAGAGAGGAGAGAAACATCCATGTGCGAGAGAAACAGTGATTGGTTGCTTTTTGCACGCCCCCAACTGGGTATCTAGCCTGCAACCCAGGAATCAAACCAGGGATCTTTTGGTTCACAAGTTAGTTCTCAATTCACTGAGCCATACCAGCCAGGGACATTAAATTTTTCAAAAACCTGAAACAATATTTAGTATTACCAAATGCCATTTTGTTGTGTCTACTGTAATAATTATATGTAGGTATTCATTTATATATAATTATATGAATCAATTTCACACTATTAAAAGATCCTTCTTTTCATCAATCTATTGATGAAATAGAAAACCATCAAACAGATGAATACCAATTTCCCTTGCTCCAGGAACTTGGGTTCTTGGCCCTCTCTCTCTTTTTACTCACCATTCTACCAGTAAACAACTACTTTTGAAGGTAGAATGAAGATCAGAGAAGGGTTGTTCAGACATAAAGGAACAGGCATAGGATAATTTCTACAAAGCCGAAACAGGAAGGAGTTTCAAGGAGAAGGTATCCCAGTATTAGCGTAGATAGGTAAAGACAGAGTAAATAACTTCTGGAACTTGAAAATGACATCATTGGTAACCTTAAAGAGTAGTTCACTAAAAATGACAGAAGAAAAAAAGGCAGATGATGTGGTATATCCTATAAATCTATGTTGAGAAAATGAGAGTAAGGAAGTGTAGACAATATTTTAAAGGTATTTTGTTGAGAATGGAAAAGAAATAAGATAGGAGACAACTCTTTTTAGGATATGGGAGACCCAAGCATATTTGTAGAAATAAGAGATGAAACATATGAATCAAACAGAGGAAAAGGGAGAAATGGAAGATGTCAGAGATTAGGGGGATGTTTAAAAGTCAAGATTCTGAAGGAAATCATGGCCAACAGTCTTGGTAAGAAGGGACACTTCCAGAGTTGACAGCAAGCAGAAGGCAAGAAGACAAAAGATATAGTTTGAGAAAAGCATTAAAACATGAATAGAAGATGACTGGCTGAGTCTTCAAGAGAAATGAAAATCTGAGATTATTTATCTCAAATGTTTTATTAAAATTTTGGCTACTGTAACTCTTTCATACTGGCTTACAAATGAAACAGTCCTGGATTCTGGATTTAAGATCTGGCCTGCTTTATTGTTGCCAACTGCTCAGAGGCTAGCTCTTGCCCACCAGAAGGGAAGAGTCTGAGGAGCTAGGAAGGAGGTGGATTCTAGTTCTAGGATTACATATATATTAATATACTTCCCTCAAAGTGACATGGTGTTTCTTTTTTTTTTTTTTAAATGCAGTGAATTTTAAAATTTTTTCAAAAAAATTTTTGGTATATTTTTATTTAATTGAATAAACTCTAAAAAGCAGCAATCCTTTTGATAAAAATCTGAAAATAAACCCTGTCTGAATGGTCTCAGGTGAGGATTCCTTTTTATGGTCATGTCTAAAGCTTTAAATGCAGTATATAAACCATTTATATTTAAGGTGGTTATTGACAGATATGCATTTTTAGTGTTAAGACTATTTTCCTCTATTTTTTTTCATTTCCAACAAAGAGCATAGCGTAGTTGAAGGGATAAGAAAATAAGATATATACACTGCCTCCAAGAGACCCACTTCAGATTAAATGATACACATGGACTAAAAGTAAAGGGATAGAAAAAGATATCTCATTCAGAAGAAAAGAAAAAAAAAAGCTGTGGTAGCAATACTTCTACCTGATAAAACAGACTTTAAAACCAGGGCTATAGAAAGAGACAATGTTTCTATCATTTTATAATGATAAAGGAAACAATCCACTAAGAGAATATAACCCTAGTAAACATTTACACACCTAACATAGGATCATCTAAATATGTAAAGCAAATCTTGGTGGACATAAAGGGGAAGACAGAAATATAGTATGGGATTTTAATATCCCTTTGACTTCAATGGATAGACCTTCCAGACAGAAATCAGTAAGAAAATAGGAACTTTAAACGACCCACTAGATCAAATAGATTTAGTTGATATCTTTAGAGATTTTCATCCCAAAGTAGAATACACAGGGTGTGTGCAATGAAGTGGCAATAACTTTGCATCTCCTTATTTCATGCTCCTTATTAATTTTGAAAAACTATGTTCTAAGGTTATGATTCAACATCATTGTTTCAGATATAAAGTATTAAATCCTTAAAGCAACTGTCATGCCAAAGGAATACGATGTTTGAGCAACCGTAAATTCTGGACTGTATGCAGGGTGAACTGCTAAGGAAATTGGGAACTTCAATAATATCCCTTTACATACAGTTCATTACGTGAAGTTATATAATGCTGATCCTGATGTTGCCACACCAACAAGGAAAATGCATATGGTGGACACATGTCCAGATCCTGTACTCAGAATTCAGGAGATCATCAATGAAGATCCAGGAAAGTCAATGCACTCCATAGCAAGAGAACTGCTGATGTCAGATGCAATAGTTCACAAGATTACTGCTGAAGATATCAGATACAGATCATATGTTCTTAGAAGAGGCTAGTTTATGACACAGCAAAGGAAAGGTGCTTTGAAAAAGCAAGGACACTGCTAACAACATCAAAAAATTTCAAAGAAAAAACCCTCTGATTTTCTTCTCCAATGACAAGAATGCTCAGCAGGACCAAACAGTCACCAGAAGAAACAACAGGTGGCTCTGTGGGAATCTTAATGAAGTCCCAATTGTCATGAAAACAAAATTTCCTGCTACAATGATGGCGTTAGGTGTTGTCTGCAATGAAGGAGATAACGTAACCCCACATTTGTTTCCATAAGGCTTGAAGGTGACTGCTGATGTTTATCTTGATGTTTTGAGAGTAGTTTTTCTGTAAATGAAGCAAGTCACAAATTGATGTCATTTTATCTTCCAACAAGATGGTGCACCATCACATAATGCCAAAAAGGTGCAAGAATTGTCTCAGTATCAAATGTTCCTGAATTCTTGTCTAAGAAAATCTGGCCACCTAGTTCACCTGACGCAAATCTTTTAGACTATTATGTATGAAGCATTTGTGAGAGAAAAGAGAAAATCTCATTCCATTAATCTGTTCAAGCTAAGATTAAAACCATTATAATGTCCATGGGTAAAGAAAAGTGAATGAAAGTGTGTTCAAGATTCTGAAGTCAAACTGAGTCTCTTACTGCAGCAAATGGAGACTTTTTTGAACAATTAAAAAAATAATGACTGTGTTTATGTATTTATATATAAAAAATTTATTTCAAAATATAACACTTTTGTGGTATGTTATTTATTTTACTAAAATTTTGCCAATTCATTGCACAGACCCTGTATTCTTCAAGTACACACGGAACATTTCCTAGGAGAGACTACATGCTGGGACACCAAATAATTCTCAAATTTACGAAGACTGAAATCGTACCAAGCATCTTCTCTTGGGTGCAATGCTATGAAACTAGAAATCAATCACAAGAAGAACATGGAAAAACACAGAAGGCCATGAAAGTTAAGTAACATGTTATTAAACAATGTTGGGTCCACAACGAGATCAAGGAAGAAATTAAAAAATAACTTGAAACAAATGAAAATGAGGACACAACAATTTGAATTCTGTGGGACATACGGAATTGTAAAAGGGGTATTCGTAACACTACAGTTCTATCTCAAGAAACAAGAAAAAGTTCAAATAAACAAACTTTACACTTAAAGGAACTTGAAAAAACAAATAAACAAACAACAAAGCCCAAAGTGAGCAGAAAGGAAGCAAATAATAAAGATCAGAGCAGAAATGAAATAGTCTTTTAAAAAAATGATACAAGAGATAAATGAATCCAAGAGCTAGTTCTTTGAAAAGATAAACAAGATTGACAAACTTTTACCTGGACTCATCAAGAAAAAAGAGAGACAGGACTCATATAAATAAAATCAGAAATGAAAGGGAAAATAACAGATATTAAAGAAAAGCAAAAGATAAGAAAATATTATAAACAACTATATGCCAACAAATTGGACAATGTGGATCAAATGGATAAATTCCTAGAAACATACAATCTTCCAAAACTAAAACATGAAGACGCCAAGATTCTGAATAGTGAAATAGGAGGAGTAATAAAAAATTTCCCAACAAAAGACCTGGACTTGAAGCCAACGTCTCCTTGATTCAGTCTATAGTCTTTGCAAGAGAAATGAATGGGGACAGTAAGGATCCACAGATGTCCCTCTTTGTAAATTAGAACCTAAGCTTTCAGGCTTGGTCTCTTGGACCCTGTGTCAAGATCAGCATCGTTCCTTAACATCTATAACACCCCGTTAGTGGTAGAGAATTGGGGTGCGAAATGGAAGGTTGAGGGTACCATAGGATAAGCTAAAGTCCCTGCAAAGCCGGACACAATGTATAATGTCTGGGTTGGTATGGTGGAGCGATGGGTGCCCACATACTAAGAGTCATCTATGCCAGTTGCCTCACTCGTAAGAATGTAACAGAACTTAACCTCACTACTGTGGTGCTCTGCAGACAGACATCTGGCTACCTGTCAATATCACTTGCCAATGGCAAGATCCTGGAGGGTTAGTGGCCCTTTAATAGGGCACTCTCCAAGGTTAACATAAAAAGGTTTCTTGGCATGCTTATTGAATGCATTGTTTCTGCCATTGTCATTGCTGCCACTGCAACTGCAGCTAGTGTTGCTCTAGCAGAATCAGTTCTAACTGCTCATACAGTTGATGCTCTTCTCACTAATACCACCCACAAGATGCTCCA